>JAPDER010000035.1:0-294503 GCA_027569225.1 Aspergillus panamensis
TGCGACTCACACACAAACACTCCAACTCTGTATCTATATTATTTAATAACCATAACCCCCACATTATTTTTTTTTTTTTATAACAATCTTTATCTTTTTGTTACTGTTTATTTTGTTTTTGTTTTTAGTTCAACTCATTTTCTGACCCCCCCCCCCCCCCCCCCCCCCCTCTGCATGTCGAATTTCAGGCGCTTTAGGGTTTGGGTCCCATATATATGCCCCCGGTTTAGCCTCTTTTTGACGTATAATGAACTCTATTAGATCACTGTACAGAGCATGGAGTTTTATTTTTATTTTAATTTTCTTCTTTTCTAGTTTAGAATAAAGTCATAGTCTGTTTTTTTTTACGTTAGCTTTATATCTAGACAAAGACCGTGTTTACAGTTTAGTCTTCGAAAGATGTAGTGTTGATTGACCAAGTCTCTATAAGATAAATAACACTAAACTAATCGGCATAAGTAATAAATGTTGGGGGAAAAAAAGAATTTTTGGGGAAAATGGAGTACTAATAAAACAAAGCATAGTATAATATACATAAGGGTCAGGTTTGCGAGATGATCGCTATGGAAAAAAAAAAAAAAAATGAACACAAGCCCACAGTTTGCATGTTACATTTAGACTCGATGGACAGAATATAGTAAGTGTAACCAACCGTGAATGTCTAGATCCTGGTTTAATCGACTAGCTTGCCGTAGAATGGGATACCCATTGCACTCAGCAGAAGTCGGGCATCCTTGTCTGTTTTGGCGGTTGTGTGAATGGTGATGTGACATCCGGGGATCATTTTAGGGGGGTACCTGTCATTTGCATCGGGATGTTAGTTAACTGTCACCCGAAAAAAAAAGGGGGGGAAAGAAAGTAATTCTTAAAGAGGAAACTTACATGTCATAGTTTACTTCGATCTCGGGGAACAGAGCCACGTTCTCGGGCTCTAGGCCAAAAGTGATATTTCCACTGCTATCACCACTGGATCCCTTGACGCCCTCCCAGTCCTTAATTCGGGGCATCACAACATCAACCAGCTTTCCGAAGAAATGCTCCATGTCCTCACCGCGGAGCTCGGCCTTGACGGCGACGGTGTCGCGACCGGGAGCGATTCCCCACGTCGCGACACTCGATTTCGACTTGAAGGCCTCCACCCGCACGTTCGAGATAGCCTGGACGGCCATACCGGCGACGTGAATCCAAGAAGAATTCTCCGTGGCGGCCTGCTTGACGTAGCTGTGGATGGTGATGCGCTCGAGCTTGGGCACGTTGTTGAACATGATGGGCTTGCGGAGGAGACGGAGGACGTCGCCGCCGCGGGGTCCGCGGAGGGATCGGTTCTTGTGGTAGGGGGAGCTGTCGTCCCAGGAGCGGAGACGGGGGGCCTTTACTGGGGGTTTGAAGCCTGGAGGGTTGTGCACGTAACAGAGGGTGAGGATATCGGGGGCGACGGTGGATTGGTAGGTCTGTTCGACTCGGGGGTAGGAGAAGGGGCCGGGGACGAAGAGTCGAGAGGAGGGATCGGAGGGGGGAGGGGGTTGGTGAGGGTGGAGAGGGCCACGGTCATATTTAGGAGAGCGGAATTGATATCTGGAATTTTTGCGCGTGAGCATGGAAGGAGGAAAGAAAGGTTTTTGTTTTTTTTTGTTCAGGGGACGGGCATGCTACTCACCGACTGCGAGGGAGTTGCCTCTTCCGTAATCTGGCTCGTGCAACTGGGTCAAATGACTTGACAAGATCTCCCGTCGTTGTCGAGGTCAATGAGCTCCCCGACTCCAGCTCGTTGAGGTCGGCCGATGCTTGATCGGAGACATTGCGTCGGAAGCAGAGGGCCTGGGGGCGAACGGGGGGCAAGGACACCCGGGGCAATGACCTTGCCAGGTATCGGGTGGCTTCGCCGGTGGCCATTGAGGTTGACAGGTGAGGTGGTTGATGGTGGCAGACTTGGACGGCTCCAGAAATTATTTTGCGGATTTGAGGCCGTCAACTTTGGCACTCACGGTCACGTGGCTGGAGACTGAGTTGCGGCCTGGGGAAAGTGGCATTACTCTCAGGCAGCAAATCGGCTCAAGGGCCCACAAATTGCAATGCACATCACGGGAAAGCTCCGCTTGCCACTTGGAGATCCTTGCCGATTCTGGATGGTGGGGCAGTAGAGTAGTGATCTCGACAATAATACAAATTCAGGCTAACAGCTGTCATTCCTCGATATCAAACATGATTCTCTGAGATTTTCTCAATGTCATTTTCAAAGGATTAATCCCTCCTCTGAGCGCGCGCAAATGCGACGTCACTTGGCTCTCTCAGCTGGTACCTAGTAAACAAAGTGCCGCCAACCCCTCGGGTAAAGTCATCAGAAGAGGCTACCACCTGATTCACTCGAAGACTGGACTAAAGTCACTAAACGACTTCGCTCCGTGCTGGATTTAAAATCTCGGGGCCTGATTAGTCTCTAAAAACCAGCGATTATCCTCATGTCGATTCATACCCCTTTACTTTCTTCCACACATCTCGATACCCCCACTATCGACTTTAGAACCCCGCCGTAAGTATGAGTGGCATTCACAGGTTTCTCTCCAGGCGCGAGCGGAATGGTAGAAATGGAAAGCATATCAAGGATGAGGTAGAACTTTTAAGAATCTCCAGGCCGCTCTACTCTATTGCTCTTGCATATGCTGATTATTTCGATTTGTCGCAGTCCTCTCGCCCCCACTTCCGCGGATTTTTCGCCTCGGAGCGCATTTCAGGGGACTCTGTCGAGCAACAAAAGAAGGTTAGGATTATAGACTCAGATACATCTACACCCCCTTCTATTTGCATCTCGCTTACAGTAAAGCAGATTAAAATCATTGAACGCCGACTCGCTCAACTTGGTATCGCCGGCTTGAAAGAAGAGCACATCAGCTATGCGCTCCAATCGGCCCATTCGCAGGGAGATGTAGAGAAGGCATTTGAGCTACTCCTACTGGTTGAGGATTCGATCGAGGGGATCATTAAGGGATACACACCGAGTACCAAACTCCTTGGGGCAGAGAATCGCGAAGGCGTCACCTGCTACTTGGATGCATTGCTCTTCGCGATGTTTGCTCGATTGGATTGTTTTGAAGGCATTCTGTACAAGAATTTCAGTGATGAGCCTCGCCGGAAACTCTCAATGCTATTAAGGTTTTGGGTAAACCTGCTGCGGTCCGGAAAACTTATCACGGTCGATGTTGTAAGTATACTTAGTTCACTGGCTCCCAGTCTACTACCATATGATTGCTGACTGAATGGTCACCTTGCAGACGAAACACATCCAGGATGCGCTTGCCGAATGCGGTTGGGAGGAAGCAGCCAAACTTTGCCAGCAAGATACATCGGAAGCATTCACCTTCATCACGGAGAAGCTAGAGCTGCCCCTCCTCACACTGAAAATGGACATATACCACACTGGCAAGGAAGACATGAACGATGATCACCGGTTTATAAACGAACGTCTCTTAGAAGTTGCGATCCCGGAGCCAATTGATGGGAAGACCGTCACTTTGGAGGACTGTTTGGAATCATATTTCAACAATAGGATTGAGGTCAAGCGATATCTAGAGCGGAATAACCCGGTGCCCCCAACTAAATCCGTGGAGTCACTCTCGAAAGGTTCTTGCGTATATGTTGAAACGGTGGAATTGAGTTCGCCCACATCAGCATCTCCAACCCCAACGTCTCCTCTTGCGACTCCAGTACCGTCTTTTTCACAGAGAAGATTATCCGATCCGCCAAGATACCGTCGTCGAGACAGCATTGTACAAGAAAGATTCATACCAGATGTATCTAGCCCTGATGGTTTATCGCCTCACCGTCGTGGCTCCTATAGGAAAGAGGTTATGATGCCTGCGTGGCAGTTTTTCAGCTTGATTCGTGAGTCTTAGCTTTACCCTGGATGAAAAGACTCTATAGCAAGCACTGACAGGTCAATAGCATGGTATACGGTTAATAATCCTACCAGCGACTCGCAAGTTGCCGCTCACTTCTCTTCTAAACGACCAATTTTGGGCATGTGCCTCAAACGGTACTCCATGTTACCAAACGGGAAAGCAATTAGGCTAAACACCTTTGTTGATATTCCCACCGAGATTGGATTGCCACACTTCATTCAGGACGACAATATGGAGGAGGATGGGCCAATTTGTGGTAATTTCAAGCTCTCTTTACAGGCTTTGGTCTGCCATAGAGGCAACTCGGTAGACTCAGGGCACTACATCGCAATTGTCAGGGGCACCAGTGCTGGTGCAGTGCCCACCAGTTCCCATGGCTCCGAGCAGTTTAGTACAGATGGTTCGAGATATTGGATGCGGTTCGATGATTTAGCTGCGGAACGTGTGACATTGGTGGACATCGAGCAAGCCTTGAAGAACGAATCCCCATATCTTCTCTTCTATCAAATTCTGCCCATCGATGAGGATGCAGCAGCTGCCAATCTCGTCCACCCACCTCCTTCCTCGGACGCTTCTGGAGAGGCTCGTGATTTAGAGCCCGGTGAGATATCGCCAGGTTTGCAAGCTCTTCGCATTGACCAGCCCGACATTATTGAGGGCATCGACGGGCGACCGAGTGTCGAAATTACAAGACCCGATGGTCCAGAGCCTAGAAGCGCACCACCCACAGATTCAAGCAGTACCAAAAATCTTCAGATACATACAGGCCCCCCAACATCGCCACTACTTCTTCCGCGAGACGAAAGTCGAACATCACTGACATTCGCCCGAAGAAGTTCCAGAGCAACAAGAAGTACCCCTGGCAGCCGTGCAGGAAGCCAGGTCAGCGAAAACAGAATTAGTGCCACCTTTTCACGATTTACCGGCCGACTAAGCCGAGACAAGGTTGTCAGTGATGGGTTTGCCTTTGAGGAGTACGGAGACGAACTAGCTAAGCATGACCTTGCCAATCAAGTCCTCGAAAGGAATGTGACCTCCAACAGCGAAAGCAGAGAGAAGAGCCCCAGAAGAAACAAGACATCGGAGAAGCAAAAGGAGAAGATGAGGGCGAAGTCAAGAGAGAGGATTGCGAAGAAACTCGACCGAGAGTGTGTTGTGATGTGACCATATATCCCTCTCCACGCGTGATGACTTCATTTCTTTTGCTTTTTGTTTTTACGACATTTTTATGTATAGAAAGGCCAACTCCTGGCCAAGTCTTTTAATTAATATGTATCACGGCGTGTCTTTATTGTTAAGATCTCTTGCATTCTTCCAGAGTCTGAGCTTTAGATCCATAGATGGGGTTTGTATATATTTACTCAATATTTCAATCTTTACATCAGTGGCTGAGCGCCTCTAGAAAATAAAATACAATCTATACGAACTCGCTATCAGCTAATAAAAATAGCAGCAATAACACTACTCGACTTAGATTGAGGTACTCTGTACCTAGTACCTACCCTCAAAGGACAGCCCGATCAGGAACTCACATGACGTCACACACCAGCTGGTCACGTGTTGGTACCTTATTGATGCCTCAGGCTTGGATAAGCTCCGCCCAGGCACCCACTCCACTCTCGTCTTGCTCTCCGCCTTCTTGGGGGTGAAGCTTCCTTTCCTCAAGCTTCCTTTCGTTATCTCTATCTCCATCCGGCCCTTGGTAGTCGCCCCCTTCCAGCTATCGATGCTGGCAACTACGTCCTCATAACACTCGCGCTATGATATAGGCTTCTCCGGGACGATTGGCGCACCATGGCGCTGGACGCAAGCACCGTATTCACTGCCCCCGGCAGCCTGATTGAACCGCCGGATCCCTCCCCCGCCATGTTCGAAGTTCGACAGGTTCAGCTCCAGTTCGATCTGGCCGCGAACTTTGTTGCTGCTCAAGTAGCCAACAATGTCCTGATTTTGGCCCTATCCACCGGACGGATTCTCCGTATCGACCTTGATGCCCCCGAAGATATCGACGGTATATTCCTTCCCGGCTGCTACGCGAGTCCGTTGGATCGGACACATACTGCGCGGTGATGCTAACACTAGATATAAAGATATCGATCTACCAAAGAAATCATCGGAAATAGGGGTGATCCGTCGGATGTTTCTTGACCCCTCCGCCTCCCACCTAATCATCACGACGACCTTGGGCGAGAACTACTACCTCCACACACAATCTAGACAACCGAAACCGTTGTCGCGACTCAAGGGTGTTTCCATTGAAAGTATCGCGTGGAATCCCTCGCTGCCAACAGCCTCAACTAGGGAGATCCTACTCGGGACCACAGATGGACATGTATGGGAGGCTTATATTGAACCCTCGACCGAATTCTATCGTCGCGAGGAGCGATACGCTAGCTCAATCTACCAAACTTCGGACGCATCTCCTGTGACAGGTATATGGGCGGAGTCATTACCCACAAAAGGCGAACCGAGACGGCTCTTGGTAGCTACTCCCGGCAGACTGACCTGTTTCTTGGGCCGGACGAGAACAGGAAAGGAGGGTGGAAGCCCCATCTACGCCGATATTTTCCAACGCGAAACTCCTGTGATTCACGAGATTGGAAGGTCGTCTGCCGCTGCGCCGTCAACTCTGGCTATCTCACCCACTGTCACCGACGCCCATAGCGTGGAGGGTCAGCCGGACAAGGAGTTCGCTTGGCTTACTTCCCAAGGCATATACCATGGCCAGCTTCCATACTCTGCAGAAACCGTACATCAGCCGTTTGAAAGCTCGAGCATGCTTCCGCGGTCATTGTTTCCGACTACTGAATCTTCCCGAGGAGGAAAAAAGCTTATTCAAGACCCTATTGCCGCCATGACTTTGTCGCAGTGGCACGTGCTAGCCCTCGTCGAAGGCAGGGTACTTGCCGTCAATCGCATGAATGAGGGCATTGTCTACGATCAGGAAGTGCTGGAACCGGGTCAGAGTGTGTTGGGCCTCCTGACAGATGCCATGAAACACACCTATTGGCTATTCACCAGCAAAGAAATATTTGAGATAGCCGTGGAAGACGAGGATAGAGATGCTTGGAAGATATTCCTCCAGAAGCAGCAGTTCGACAAAGCTCTACAATATGCGCATACCAGCGCTGAAAAAGATGCTGTTGCGACTGCTTCTGGTGACTATCTCGCCAGCAAGGGTCGCTACCTGGAGGCAGCCAAAGTCTGGGGCAAGAGCAGCAAGGGCTTTGAAGAGGTCTGCCTGACATTGATTAAACGTGGAGAGCATGATGCTCTACGGAAGTACCTGCTCTCTCAGCTTTCAGTGTATAAGAAGTCTTCCTCTATGCAGCGGACGATGGTTGCAAGCTGGCTTATCGAGGTTTTCATGACTAAATTGAACTTGCTTGACGATAATATTACCACCAAGGCGGAGCTTGCTGAGGGAGCGAGCACCGAGGAGATCAAGGATGAACTCAGCAGTGTTCGGGCGGAATTCCAAGAGTTTGTGACCAAGTACCGGCCTGATCTCGACAAGAAAACGGTGTACGATATTATCAGCAGCCATGGAAGAGAGGAAGAGTTGCTCTTCTTTGCTACCACCGTTAACGATTACAACTATGTCCTGTACTACTGGATCCAGCGTGAGAACTGGGCAGAAGCCCTCAATGTCCTGCAGAGACAAAGCCAGCCAGAGGTGTTCTACAAGCACAGCAGCGTCTTGATGGCCCACACTGCTGCGGGGTTAGTGGACATTTTGATGCGACAGACCAACCTCGACCCTGAAAAGTTAATCCCAGCATTGTTGAATTATAACAAGACGGCGAATGTACCGTTGAACCAAAATCAGGCCATCCGGTACCTCAACTTTATCATTTTCAACCACCCACGACCTTCTGCTGCCGTGCACAATACGATCATCTCAATCCACGCCTCTAGCCCTGCTTCGTCTGAGACCGGGCTTCTCACCTATCTCCAGTCCCAGCCATCCTCACCCCCACCATACGATGCCGACTTCGCTCTCCGTCTTTGTATTCAGCACAATCGAATCCAGTCATGTATACATATCTATAGTGCCATGGGGCAGTACCTGCAGGCAGTTGAGCTAGCTCTCCAACACGACGACATTGATCTAGCCGCTATCATCGCAGACCGACCTGAAAGCGACAGTAAAATGCGCAAAAAGCTTTGGCTCCTCGTCGCCGAGAAAAAGATCCGGCAACCCGGTACAGGCATCAAAGATGCCATCGAGTTCCTCCGCCGATGCGAATTACTTCGCATCGAGGACCTCATCCCCTTCTTCCCAGACTTTGTCGTTATCGATGACTTTAAGGACGAGATCTGCAGCGCGCTGGACGAATACTCCCGCCACATTGACTCATTGCGCCAGGAGATGGATAATTCGGCCCTCACGGCGCGTCAGATCCGGGCAGAAATCGCCGCCCTCGACACCCGGTATGCCATCGTTGAGCCCGGTGAGAAGTGCTGGATCTGCTCGCTCCCTGTACTGAGTCGACAGTTCTTTGTTTTCCCCTGTCAACATGCCTTCCATAGCGACTGTCTCGGAAAGGAAGTCCTCGAAGGTGCTGGGGGTAAGAAGAAGTATATCCGTGATTTACAAACGCAGTTGAATAAGGGGAATCTAACCTCGTCTCGACGGGAGGAGATTGTGAAGGAACTAGACGGACTCATTGCGGAGGCTTGGTGAGTTTCTCTATATCACTCTGACTTGAAACCACAATATCAGACAATCAACCTAACTAGTTCTAGCGTTCTATGCGGTGACCATGCCATCAAGCAAATCGATAAACCATTCATCGCCGAATCAGACAATGTAGATGAATGGGCTCTATAGGGTTTCGAACCTTCTGCCCACCCATATCAAACATATTGATTATTTCCTTTTTTTTTTCATTCCCTTGATCAACCACAGTATACCAACACACCGAGTCCAATCCAATGTATAATGGCGGCGAATATACCCCCGTGTCTTCACTTTACCTTTCACCTTTACCTTCAACCTTACGATGTATCATACCGTACCATACCATAGCATCTTACTATGCACGTTATAACATCACATTATGTCATTGACGAATCCATCCTCCACTCATACCGTCCGCTGTCGTGGAGGGCCGCGTGACGGTGTATACCCATTCACTACCCCAGTCTTATCATCAATACATACGACCTACGTAGTTACCCCTTATCTCCCCCTCCCTGACGTAGACGAAGTAGAATTGAATGGAACGGAATGGAATGCCTATTATCTCAATCGGATGGAATCTATTTCATCATGATGGGATACATTTCTATAACATGTAACATGGTAAATATGCGAGGTGCGAGGTGCGGGGACCGTGGGCTCCTGCGGTGAGGTACAGAGATAACTCGATCGATCGCATAAGTAGCGTGTCTGTTTGTAGTCTCTGTACCAAGGGATAAAACTAGTCTTGGAAGTGGCATTGCAAGTCGCATAGATGAGGGAAGGGGGAAGGGAAGGAGGGTGAGATCTTGAATCGAGGTGTTGCACCGTCCGTACGTCTTCGGAAAATTAGTATATGCTAGGGGGTGTGATGTAGAGGTAGGAGTAGTAGACCTGTAACTTGGAGTGAGTAATACCTAGGACTCATAATTTATTTATGGAGTACAAAAGAAAAATAAGGCAAGACTGGGGAAAGAGTAATATGTAAAATAGAATTAATAATGATGATGATAATGAAAAATGAAAAATGAAAAATGAAAAGCCGTCCTTCTTTGAAATTATAACTATATCAACTATAGCACACTCTACAGTATACTCCGTGTATGCATTATATATAACACCACAACCCACAGATTAGATATACAGACCTCACACCTTACCGACCTCCCCCCAACCAAATCCACCCAATCTAACAAGTCATCAACACACTCGCCGCCCCATTCGTAAGGTAAAACCCAGAAGCCTTATTCGCCGTCGCGATACAATTATACGTCCCATCCGGAATATATTCCAGGGAGCCCAACGTGTGCAAATGCTCCGAGTCTTTCACTCGATGCGTCGTCGCCCTGCCATGGCAATTCGGCTGCTCCCAGAACTTCAGGATACATTTCGGCCACAGCGCGTCATCATCGGTATTGCCTAGCTTCGCGCCGTAGGTGAACGAGTCGAAGTTCTTGCATTGGCCGGCCCAGGTCCAGCCGGATTTCGGTTGGGGTTGCCAGCCGCTGTCGCAGGAGCCGGCGTGGTAGACGTCGAGCCAGACTCCGGTCGAGCGTTCTTGGAGGGAGTTGGAGTCCGGGGATTCGAGGTCGGTGACGGCGGTCTCGAGGACGGGGTCGGTGGGAGCAGGGCTGGAGTGGCTGAGCGAGGAGAGACAGCCTAGGAGGAGGAGGAGAGCTTTGGTTGTCATTGTTCTTGGGTCTATGTGGTGGAGTTAGCTGGGCTGGCGCTCTGTTGGTGGGATTGGGGATGTTGAGGCATACCTAGGTGCTTGATTTGGGGATTAGATATGGTCGTGTGACTGATCTCTTGATTTGGAGCAGGAGATTTTCAGGCATTGGAAGAAGAATAGTATAAGAGAGCCCCAGACTAAAGATCTACAGTGATTAGTGATAAGGTCTATGGAGTAGTTTAGTGATCATAAAATCAATACGAAATTAGGAGGACCAAACAATTATAAGGAGGCCCTACCAACTTGAGTTTAAACACATTGAGGGATCAAATCAAACTCATTTTCCATGAACTGTCTAGGGGTCGGTTTTATTTGTCCAAAAGTCGGACTTTTCGACAAATGAAACTTTCGCGCGAAAAGTAAAACTTGTTGTCCGCCCCACTAATTTTACTAGTAAATGACCATCAGAGGTACTGCAAAAAAAAAAAAATATTTGACGATGTGGTTGCTTGTTGCAAGCGCGATAAAGTGTCATCGATGATATATATTGTTACACGTCGTTCTCGCGAGAGCTACTGATTGCCTAAAACGCTAGCGGTGGAGTACTCAACCAATCAACACGCGTAATTCTGCCGGCAACACGTGACTTTACTTACCGCATTCGACAAGGAAAAATGAAAATTCGCCTCGACATTCTGTAAAATCCGACATTCAAATGAAAATCCAAAATTACCGACCCCTAGATCTGTCCTGCAATAGACTAATTCTCTGATCCTCTACTTATAAATATTGGTATAAGTACTTGTTACGTGCCAATAGTAACGCATAACGAATTGCAGCGTGTGATTCGCTTGGTTCCATGTTATGTGATGACATATGGACCCCGTTAAAATTTATGGTGCAAGCCTCCGTAATTCTTCAGGTATATAGTGCTGGTTCCGAAGCAGACAGAGGAGATAGTTGCAGCTTGCTGAATGAATAGTATAATAAACAAGGGCACGAGGTGGTTTTTGTTCTTGCGAAGTAAGTGCTTTGGGGCGCGAGCCGTTTTGCTGGTGATGGAATAGCTTCACGTTGACAGATTACAATACCTGCAACGCAAGTGCCCTATAACGATTGTGTTGTTTGCATTCAAGTCTCCAAAGATGGAAGTTAAATGTACTTTGTAATAGCTTGAGATTTGATTAATTGCTGTGATTAAATACCTCATGGTAAGTGCGGGAGTCTTTGGTTGAGGTTGAAGGGAGTAGATGCGAGATGCCCGTGCCAGGTAAGGTGAGAAGGCAAAGCACAGCACTGAGACCTGACGAGTACATGATGTATATTAGCGACAATCACGCTAAAGCAGGTGAATATCTGAATCGGAGTGGACTTTGCCAATTTCTTCTCCATATAGATACTGAAGAGCTAGTTGAGATTTTCTCTCATGCAAGGATGGCCAGTATGTTCGCACAGTAAGACATAGAAATTGAATCCAGACATAGCCAATGAGAAAATAAGGACAGGCTTCTCGCAGCGTTTTGTGCCACTTTACGATTTGATCCTGACTTGATTGTTCTGTACATGCCTGGGAAATGTCAACATGAGGAAGAAAGAATGTTTGAGGGCGAGTTTGTCCAGGTCATCATGATCTAATCCAAGATTCTCACTCCAGTCAATAAACTACCGTATGCAGTAAAATCGCTAGTTCAATTGCCTCAGAGGAAGGTTCAAACGTGTAACTAACTGACCCTGTTGACTTGACAACAAAACAAACGCGGGGTCAGCTCTTCAAAGTTCAGTCTCGGTGTTCATGGTGGCGAGATTCCAAGCGATCAACTGCATGACCAGCCCCTTCCCCCGGAGCTTTCGGTGTTGCTTCTGCTACTTGAATGCATGAAGCCGACAGGCATGAGGCTAGAGGCGCGACTGCCGACATATGAGGTCTCTTTCCCCCCAAGTCTCTAGGATGAACATGCATGATGTACGGAGAGAACTGAGGGCGGGTATATCAACAGATGTACCATGTAGATCACCAATGAGACATGCGGATACTTATTGAAAACAGGAAAGAGAGCACACATAAAACACACGATGAAGAAAGGTTGTGGACCATGTGTGATTATCTGTCCTGATTCCTGAAGGTCAATCAGGCCATCGGCAACGCCATCATTTTGGGACTGACATTCCTCGTGTGTGTTTGTGTTTCGAAGAAGGGGAAACGGTCGTCTTCAGCAACCTAAAGTTCCCCCATATTGGGAGTTTGGATTTGGCATTTCAACTCACCCAAGGGAGACCGGAAGACGATTCATTCGACAAGTCAAGTGAGGGGGAATCCATTTTAGGTATTAGGAGAGATCTTCAAGTTCAACATTGGAGACCAAAATTCCAGTCAAGCCGTCATGTGCTTACGAAGTCCGGGGAAACATCATCAAGACACCCCCCGTTTAGGATAGACACTTGTTTGGCTTTTTGGAGGCACCATTGAATTCTTGGGAAACAACGATGGCGCCAAAAATTTCTAGACCAGTCAGAATTATGGTCAGCGCAGTTCGGGGTTTCCGGGGAATAAGAAGACAAATCCAATTAGTCCGGCCTGGGACGAGAACCTGGAGTGCCGTACCTCGTCCTACTCATGTGTCGACGCCCACGCTGCTCGAGTCCTTGGACCTTACTGCTTCAGGAGAAGGCTTGGATCAGTAATATCTAAACATCCGTCCCCATTCTGCGACGTGCCTATCAAACGGAGGGATTTCAAACTCAACCAAAAGTCTCTGCGAAGATCGTGCGGGGTAGGGAAATGATACCGCAGAGACGATCCTCCCTGCGTCGATTTGCACTCGGTGAGACAGGGTATAGTTTTTTTTTTCTTTCTTTTTTGTTTGCTTGGATTTTTTTCTTTTTCTTTTTTGACCAGTACGGAGGTTCTAATGCTCCGCTTATCGGTGTTTTCGTTATCAGAGGAGTATACGCCTTGGGTTTGTCAACCGACTTCCTTGAAGGATGGATACTTTAGGGAATCTTTCCTCACTTAAGAAAAGACTTTCTGACGATGGTAATTGAAGGATGACCCCAACTGCTTATCACAGGAATGATATCGATGATTGGAGATGGATCAATATCTATTTCCTGCGCATGGATCCGTATCAGCGAAGTAGCCCATCAGTTATTCTGATAAGCAAAATGATGACGATGATTCGAGATATCTCGATTCTATTTGAACTTTAATCAAAGCGAAACATTATCGGCAAAGAACCAAGTCGCTAGTGAGACCACCGAGACTGACAAGAGACCATCTCTGGCGACGACTGAATGATATCTCCATTAAGTTTGAGGTGGAAGGAGGAGTCTGAGCCACTTCCTAATCTGGCACAACTATACTAGGTGACCGGAATATTATTATTACCTCATTACTTTCTTGAACTTCCCAACGAGCAATCTTAGAACTCCTATGGAGTAGTATCAGTGATAAGGTGGAGCAATAATACTGGGTTTGATCTACAGATACGGAGTCCTCGGACCGAGCTATAGAGCTCGACAGAAAGATGACGAAGCTCAAGAACGGATCAGCTCTCCAACTACGGAGTATGAGTGGGTGTGGTGGTAACAGTGAGGGATGGCAAGCACTTGACGACCTGATGGTGTGGTGTTGAGGGTGGTCCTATTGTGTGATGCAAAAAAAAAGTCCAAAAACTTCAAAGGAGAAAGTCCTCCCCCCATCTACGGTTAAGGTGCAGAGGATGGGGAAGAATCTTCCGCACCTGTCTCTGAGGAAGTCCACGTAAGTACCATATCGGGGGAAAAAGTCGGTACGATTGGGAGCATCCTGGCCACCTCATCGCCTGTCTCAGGTACATACTCGTAAGCCCATCAGATAAAAAGGATGGGCGCCAACAGACAGGCTGAGGGAGGGTGTAGGAGATGATTTGAGACACGCAACCTCCTAGCTGCAAGGACAAACCTTACAGACACACAACAGGAAGCGGTCAACTTGGCGCTAATGTACCAGCGGCTGAGGAGCTTGAGAAGAACTTCCTCACCGCCAACATCGTGCAGTAGTGCAACATGTACTTGAGGATGTATCTCCAGGTGATGGCAGGTATGCGACCAGGGAAAATTTTCGCCAGCCACGGGCCTGCCACTCGATTATTGAGTCCAGCGGCACGAATAGGTCAGCAACTGGAGACATTTGACGGTATGACAGCCATTCAGCACATTCCAGTTGTCCTAAGATGGCCAGACGTTTCCATATTGGATTTTTCCAAAACCCAACATCAATAATGAACCAACAAGTCAGGAAGAAAGAACTTGCCAAAGACTTGACACAGGGAGAGAATGAAAGCGCCCGGTAACAGCAAAGATTCCGGCATTTCCACAACTGTCCAACATGAGCAATCCGGTTTCCCAGGGACTCACAAGGACCAGAACCATGAGAATGTAAACCTTGGGGTTTGTTGTACTATCAAGAGTTGGGACACCTCACTCGGATCTGAGGCATTGTTTGGGGAAGCCGTGGGTCGTGATTATTATTATCTTGATTCGGATGGAGCACACCCTATCAATGCCGATCATCCAGGTCACCCCAGAGTCCCAAGCAATTCCAGACACTTCATCCCAACAGATGGTGCAATTATTGGTCACCTGTTGCTTGCCTGGTGCTGGCGTCATGCATGCTGGAAATAGTACCAACTGCGCATCACCTGGTTGGTGCTGACCCACAGTAGCGCCAGTACAATTCTCCAAAACAGGTTTAGCTCAATATTTATTAGGCTGGTTCTTTGCCACCGTTGCTCCGCCATCGGCAAGAGTAATTCGGGGTATGATTTTGTGACCATTGATTCCTTCATCAGAAACCAGTAATAATGAGCTGAGGCATAATGATGGATCATCGTCGTTCATCACCTGTCTATTGAAGGGTGGAGCTAGGCTTCTGAGTATTTCAACCAGGATCCAATACTCGGAAATGTGGCAATATAAAATAGCTAACTCACAATACCCGAAGTTGATGAAATCATCATGATTATTATTGAGAGGGTCAATTACAATTAGAATATGGCGTATACAAGTCGCTATCATGGCAGAGATGGTCTGAGTTTGATTAAGATGGGGCCATGGGACCCTGTCTGGACCTGCAGGAACTTTACTTTAGCCGATAGGGATGCTGCCTTGGTGCCCAGGCCTCAACCACCCATACTTTGCATTATCAGGTGCCTGCCTTAGTAGCTATAAGTGGCCGGCTTTTTTTTAAAAGGAAACTTTAATCATTTGTACGTTCATTATTACCTACCTAGGTAGGTAGTATTATCTTTACTAATCTCGTACACTGGCCAAGAAGAGAAAGTCAATTATGTCTTCCTTCCAGCTTCCCGTATAACAGCTTCATTATAGTGAAGTCTCAGAGCACGTGTACCTTGGACTTAGATAAAAGTACATTATTCACTCCAGATATGCATATTGCGTGTCCCTGAAAAATTATTACGACTTCCACATAGGGTACTTCCCCTCATTTCCCAAATCATAAACATTCGATAAGAACTCAAGATGACCAACAGTGGGTGATAAGGTTCTACATAGTAATTACAGTACCTTGGGACCGACCAAATAGCTTATGAGAAGCACGGAGTAGATAATAAGATTCTCGCCAACACGGCAACAAATGACTCGATTACTAGTTCCTATCTAGAGTCGAGTAGTCTCCAAGGGTCGACTTCGATGATAGGCACGAGGGCGGACATCAGTTGTCGTCATGACTCCTGGACGAAAGCCTGAAACAGTCCGTCCGACTGCTGTCGGTTTGAGAATTGTCAATCATCTGGGGATGGACGATTGCGTCCTTGCGTTTCATTTTATTACTCTTGGAGTTCTCTTTTCTGTGCCTGTGATAATATCTGAGGTAGCAGTCTGTAAATATTACGTTTCCCCTTATCACCATGGGAAAGGACACCTTGGATTCTGGGGCATGATGCCAGTGGAATTCTTCAATGTTCATCCGGATTTCTCTCACGATGCTGATTGATTAATCATTAAGGGGGTGTGGGGCGTTGTCCGGAAGCGACCTTTTTTCCTTTGCTGCGACCTGCATCTAGCGTCATCGTCGAATGGAAATAGACGCGGTGGGGCGGCAGGAGATCACACGTAGGAGTATTGTTACTTTGTTACCACGAGGAAACTAGCCGCTTTTTGAATTTTGGCTGGGGAACTGGTACTGGTATGGTAACGGGGCGTGGTTATTATTGGCTGGCCGGGGCTCGCCCCCCGGCCAGGTCAAGTCAACGTCGGCAGCCCAAGCCCAAGACTTGCCAGGAGGTTCTCGCTCGTTCGCCCACCTTCTTGCAAGTTGCTGGAGGCTAGCCTAGTCTGGAGTGGGCTTCAATGTCTCTGCTGCCCCCCCAAGGTTCCGAGTGCCGCTCTTCCCTTGTCTTCTTCGCCCCCTCCTTAGAACAACTACCCAGTAATTCCTCAGTTACTATGACTAACTACCCTTTGACCCCGTCCTAACATAATCCTCCTCATCATCCGGAACCTCCTTATCCCTATCGCTCTTGCTTCCCCGTCCTCTATCTCTTCCTCCCCTTCTCTCTTCCTACTCTTCATTTCAATCCCGCTTTCTCTTCATCATCTCGTCCTATCCCTGCTCTCTATCGACTCCTCGTCACCTCCTTCCTCACTCTTCTCATCCGCCTCCTATACTTCGCCTCCCCCGACCTCACCCGTTATCGTCGCCGCCTACCTCGTCATCATCACACCTCCCTATCCCATCCCATCACCTCATCATCACAGAACGACAGTACACTGGCAAACTTCATCCTAGATCGGTAGTTCCATCTGTTCTATCATCCCAAGTGTACTTTTCCTGCCGATTCCTGTCTTCGCCTGCCTGCGTCTTGTCTCTTTAGCGCTCCGAACACCTTTCGTGACTCATTGAAGGTCCACCACGTCAGTCCAGCTTTTGGGACCCACGGTTGATTCTGAACGCTCCCACAGCCGTGCTACGTTTCAATCTATTGGAGAACACGTGTGAAGAGGATTGATTCAGAAGTCAACGCTGCGTAGCTGTCTGCTTGCCCATTGTCCGCAACCTGGGCCGGGTGCTGGTATTCGGTTCTTCATCTCGCCCAACCAGGCATCGAAGAAGACCCTCATACCAGTTGTCCAGAGCCTCAGTTCAAATATATAGTTGTCGTTCCAATTCTCGACCACTTTCCCGACATTGGACCCGTTTATGACTGCTTCGCGCTCCGCTAAACTCGTCTGACTCACGATTCATCCTCGACCTTCAGCCTGGTGTTCGAAGGCCGCTTTATAACGAGACTTGTTGTTTGTTTATACATCTGGTGTCAAAGTTCACGATATTACGCAGCGTTCTTCATCTCTTTAATCCTTTCCTCCGTGCTCAATTCGCGGACATTGTCTTTTCGTCTTCTCTCCTTCGACACTCTCTTTCCGTCGACTTCTCATCCTTACTGGCACTTGCCCTTCTAAACACTGAAACGATATACAAATGAAACCATAACGGTCTTTACACCTTTCCTAGCGTCATTACCCCACCTCGACTGGGTATTTTTTTGTCCCTCTGTCGGATTAACTCTCTCAACATTGGTATTTATATGAGACTTTGATTTCTCCAACCTCGGGTGTTTGTGTTTTTGTTACTTCATCAACTTTACTTCTCTCCTCAACCTCTTTACTACTTTTCTATCGGTCGTTCACCGGGAAGTCTTTGGATTTATACACCTTTGATCCAGACCGGTAGCCTGGTTTTCTGGTCGCCTTTCTCCCCTTCTCGCCTCGGTCTTGCCAAAGGTCTTGCTCTTCTTTTTTCTATTGCGCATATATAGACCTTCTGTCTCCTTGAAATAATCTTGGACCAAGACAACAATATCTCTGGAAGAATACTGTCTTGTTCGAACAATTGGCGATCATGGAGTCCCTAAGGAACAGTTTTATTCCCGGTCAGCTCCTGGATGGACGCTTTCGAACTGTGGCTCCCTTGAACCATGGATCTTTTGGCATGGTTTTCCTTGCAACTGATATCTTGACCGGCCAAGACGTGGCTATCAAGTGCTTGATGAAGCCAACCTCAAGTGAGCCATGGAGTCCAACCACCACCGACAGCCGCTACGAGGAACTTGATTGCCATAAACGCCTCTCCTATCACCCTAACATCGTTAACCTCGTGCATTCCTTCGAAACCGATACCCACATGTATCTCGTTTTGGAGTATTGTGCGAATGGTGATCTTTATGAGGCCATCAGACTCAACCGAGGACCTCTGGAGACAGAACACGTGCGTGAATTCATGCTCCAATTGGTGAGCTCTGTGGAATTCATGCATGCAAATGGCATGTACCATCGCGATATCAAGCCAGAAAACATCTTCCTGACGCAAGACGGATCGATGAAACTGGGTGATCTGGGTCTTGCTACCCGTGACACCTGGTGCTACGAAGCTTGTGTTGGAAGTGATCGTTACATGGCACCAGAACAATACGATCCGGCTACCAATGGGTACTCCCCCGCAAAGGCTGATGTTTGGGCCGTTGGCATCTGCTTGCTCAATGTCCTTTTTGCGAGAAATCCTTTTGCAACACCAACCGAATCGGACATCCTCTTCGCAGACTATGTCCGGGATCGACAATCGCTCTTCGACATTTTTCCCAACATGTCACAGGATACTTTCGAAATCCTGAGGATTGCTCTAGCTATTGACCCTGAAAAACGATCACTCTCCGGTATTCGGGATGGCATCACGCGAGCTGTCTCCTTCACCACAGATGATGAAGCTTTGGACGAATTCTGTACTGATGATCGCGAGGTGGTTCCTGCAAGTGCCAACCGCGAACCCCTTCGTACCCCTTCCATCCAAAGCCCACACATCAACCAAGGAGACTCCTTCCCATGGGCCAAGGCTCTTCAATCCAGTCCTCCTCAGGCTGTTCGACAACTCTCTGCAATTCCCGACGACGAGAGTTACTCCGAAGATCTTTTCCCACCCTCGGAGACTGCCGGCACTTCTTGGTTCTCTGTTCACCAGGGCACCCCTTCCATGGCATCTGTCCTGGAATCCGCACTGGGCGATTCATATCCGTCAACCTACTTCCAGAAACTGCGCCCTCGGTTGCCTCCCCCGTCGGATCCAGTGCCAATAACTGGATCTCTGCCTAGCCTAGCATCTAAACCACTTCCGTCACTGGCAATGGTGTTCGGCAGGAACAAGAAGGGTGAACAGATTTCGAAAAGCTGGAGTGATCTCTGGGATGAAGAAGAGGGGTCTGAGAGTGAGGATACGGCGTTTCAGCAACGACGCGAACAGAACTCTCGTAGCTGGAGCCATGAGAGCCTCGTGGAAGCTTCGAGCGATCCGCTCCCTGGCCTCCGGGAAGCTCATAGTGCGTCAATCCTCAATGTTCGGTCTCCACTCGCTCAATCCCTTGAGCTTCCTGATGACAAGTCAGTCAATACTGTGGTCAGCACCCCACCCCCTAAGATGGCCCCACGGTCACCACAGACTTCGCCTAAGAAGTCTAGTATCGATAAGTGGGCTGCATTAGGCGACAAGAGACGGAATTACAAACCAAGCGAGGCCTCATTTGATCATAGGCGCTTCCCGAACAATATGAGTTGGAGGAAGGATTGGGGTTTAGGTTCCTCTGGTTTCGATTACGGGTCATGGGCCAAGAAAGAAAGCCTTGCTCCCCAGGAGCGTCGTCGCCGCCCGTTCCGTGAGAAGGGTTGGCGCCGTGACTCATTGGAATCATCTAAACCTGTCAACAATCGCCCCTCTAATACTTATGATGGAAGTGTTGATGAAGATCTCGATCTGGTGGGCGGCTGGCACGACCTTCATCTCTAAGCCACCCAGTCATCGCATCCCCTGTTTTCTTCGTCCGACCTCTGTTCTGTTGTGTTACTCTGCGCCGCATGATGAAATGAACGACTAATTTGGAAATCATCGTCCTCGACTTGTCTTGCATTTTCTTACTCCCAAACTCGATATATTCAACTATTGGTCCAACTTGCACAACAAGTTTTGTGCATCACCAACTCCTTCCATTTCCTTGTTTCCTTTTTTTGTTATCCCAATATCTCTTTTCCATAGAATATTTGTTTGCGACACCCAAACTCATGTTCAAGTGTTTCTTTTCACTCGTGTATAATAGTGTTATTCGAACAAGCAAATGGTGGCGTGAAACATTTTTTTCAAAAAAGTGACCCATCGACTTCTCAATTGGGGGACCTTTTTTTGAGGGGGAGATTGATGCTCTTCTTTTTTTTTTTACTTTCTGTGGCAATTTGTCTCGTGCACTTTGCCAATTCTTATTACATTTGTTTTCTCTCCTCATTCATGTATACGGTTTCAATATTGCGGACAGGTCAATGACGCAGGACGGATGCGATGAGAACGCGACACTCCGGCTAAAATGTCGATGCTCTCAGCTCAACACTCAAATCAAATCAATCAATTCTGATTCAATCAAGAAAAGCTACGGGAAAAAGCGGTGGTCTTCCTTTTTTTTTTTTCCCCTTTACATTCATTCATTCTACCCATCCAGGACAACGTTTCCTGTGATGCTGGTCTTGTTTCTCTGCACTGTAATTACTAGGACAGTTGGATGGGAAGATGAAGAATTATTGAAAGTCATGGAGGATATAGACCGAAGTTTACCAGTCCATAGGCTATTTTACTTAGTGTAGAAGTATTTCAATGATAGTTTCAACCCATTTCTCGAGATTTCGAGCTTCAATTGAAGTTGTGAGTTTCAGTGGCCCTTAGAAGTTGTTGCGGAGCTCAATTCAGTCCAGACCGCCCCAACCGATCTCTTCCCTCCTCGCTGCCATCATCGACCTTCGACTTCAATAAAAAAATCCACGACTCCCTCTCTTTGCTGATATTTGCGATTCTCTTGCTCGTGTATTATATTCCCTTGGATACCAGCACATTCTATCGTACGTTCTTGTATTTTTTTATCAAGAAATACAACCTGCTTTTCCACTCTGATTCTACTACTTTCAAGACACTTGGCCTAAGGTCCCCCCTCCCCGCGGTAGTTGATAAGGCGCCACCCTCTTTTCTTTCCCCACACAGTCTTTCTCCCATCTCCAAGAGGGTTAAGAAATCCATTACTCTCACACTGTCCCCTAAGAATTGATTGATTTTTTTTTTAAACCCCCCCCCCTTTCCGAAACTTACGATGCCTACGTAATGAAAAACCGGCTGAGTCAAGCGACGTTACGAGAATAAGAGAAGGGCCCTTTAACTTGGGGTCACAACAGGGGTCCGTCAACCATGCTGGAAACTCGGTGGATAGCGACATCTTGGGTACCCTGCGCGATATTTTCCCTTCCGATCTGGGGGCGGACAGCGGCAGGGCAAAGCCAACAGAAGCAGCAACAATCGATATGTCTAGCGCGAAATTGGAAGGACGTCGAGTCCGGGTTTCTGCAGTGGCCTGTCTGCGTTGAAACACAATGGGATAGGAAACCCGTGACTCAGAGTTCGTCTTCATCGTCATCAGCAGCAATAGTAACTTCGGTGACTGTATCGGTTGGGGTATCATCGCGCGACACGGTGGCCTCCGCCTCACCGTCGTCACCTGACCGGGCAGACCAGGAGCTAGATACCGATTCGCCGCTGGACAATGCGAATTTTCTTTCGTTTGAGGACTGGAAGAAGCAGAATCTGGCCAAGGCAGGACAGTCGGTAGAGAATGTAGGGGGAAATCGACGAGGGGGAACGGCGGCGCAAGACCGTCGTCGACCGACGGGGATTAACAATGCGTTGGATTCTCTCGGGGATGATGCGGAGATCGAGCTGGACTTTGGCGGGTTTGGGGCTGAGCCGTCTGAGGCTGCGAAGTCAGCTACCTCTTGGGGGACGCAGGTTCTTCCGGGAGGGACTAACGGTGGAAATGAGTATGGGGGAGATGGGCATGCTTCGATGTATGCGGGCCGGGAAGGTGGAGGAAGTGCGCAGCCTGCACCTGGGGTGCCGCATTCAGGGACGCAGCGGTCGAAGGATGCCGGGACGACCTGCAAGGAGCGGTTTAACTATGCGTCGTTTGACTGTGCGGCGACGGTGCTCAAGACGAATCCCGAGGGAAAGGGGTCGTCGTCGGTGCTGATTGAGAATAAGGATAGTTATATGCTGAACGAATGTCGGGCGCAGAACAAATTCCTCATCCTGGAGCTGTGCGATGATATTCTGGTGGACACGGTGGTTCTGGCGAACTATGAGTTCTTCAGTTCGATCTTCCACACTTTTCGGGTCAGCGTTGCGGATCGGTATCCGGCCAAGCCAGACCAATGGAACGAGCTGGGGGTCTACGAAGCGAGGAATACGCGCGAGGTGCAGGCCTTTGCAGTGGAGAATCCGCTGATCTGGGCCCGGTACCTACGGATTGAGTTTCTGACACACTACGGGAATGAATTCTACTGTCCGTTGAGTCTGGTACGAGTACATGGCACGACCATGTTGGAGGAGTATAAGCATGATGGGGAGGCTGGCCGGATAGAGGAGAATATTGTGGTTGAGCCTAGCCTCGTGGCTGTCGATACCAATGTGGATGGAGGCGAGATGCCGACTTCTGACCCAACGATTGACACAAATGGTGCCTTGGTCGAGAGGTCTTACATGTCGGAGGCCTGTCCCAATCATGGAACATCGATTGAACGGGTTCTACTGGATGTGGCAGACCCGTATATGTGTGGTATTTGGAATACCACGGCAAATGCTACTTGCTCTGATGGAGGGATCGGAGTAGGAGGTACTCTGTCTTCTTCGACTGTTGCTGTACCGCCAACGGGCCATAACTCTGGACTCGTTGGAGGGGCTAATGTGGCTCAAGATGCTAGAGATACGAAGGTGACGGCGGCGGAGGAGGGCGCAAATGCTTATCCAGCACCGGTATCTTTTACCTCCACGAGTGTCACCGACACGGTCTCCTACGATACTACTTCAGAAACAGACGCGCGATCGGCCAGTATCGCGAGAGAAGAGTCAGGCGGTGGTGGTGAGTCTACGAGGTCAACCGCAACACAGCCACCGTCGGCGAATCCCACCACGCAAGAGTCCTTCTTCAAGTCAGTGAACAAACGGCTCCAAATGCTCGAGAGTAATTCTAGTCTGTCTCTGCAGTACATCGAGGAGCAGTCGCGAATTCTCCGGGACGCATTCAACAAAGTTGAGAAACGACAGCTATCCAAGACATCGACATTCCTGGAGCACCTGAATGTGACGGTGCTGAACGAATTGAAACAATTCCGCGATCAATACGATCAGGTATGGAAAAGCGTGGCGCTAGAGTTCGAGCACCAGCGGATCCAATACCACCAGGAGATCTTCTCGCTGAGCGCGCAGCTGGGCGTGGTCGCAGACGAGCTGGTCTTCCAAAAACGAGTGGCTGTCATCCAGAGCATCATGGTGCTCTTCTGCTTTGCCCTCGTGCTTTTCTCCCGCGGCGCAGCGAGCGGCTACATAGAACTTCCCAGCGTACAGAACATGGTCTCACGATCATACAGCCTACGTTCATCATCGCCCATTTTCGCTTCCCCGCCTGGAAGTCCTGGGTCGACACGAGAGCCATCGTCGTACCGTGGCAATCGGGTGGGCCACCGACGAGAGCTCTCGGAGGATTTGCAGATGGCTTCTTCACCCATCAGCCCGACGGTAGCTTATGCCCCGCCTACGCCAACCTCGGAGGACTTGGAGGATTTGGGGGCAGCGGCCGCTAAGGGGCCCGAAGTGCCGGTCGGAGGTTCCAGCGCATCCTCGGGAGACGACCCTGAGATCTTGCCAGAGGAGGCCCGCCTGCTGCTTGCCCGGTCGCACAGCAGTCCACCGGTCATGAATGGAGCGAACAATGATGAGGACTCCTCCGTTGGATCTGAAACGGGGAACTCCGACTCGGATGATGATGACAATATTAATGATGATAATGATCTTGATGACACGAGGGAACCCCGCGGGTGAAGGCTACTAGCTAGCGAAGGGCTGCCTTGGATACTTTTGTTTGCTATGTACAAATGTATAACCTGTTATTTTTTTTTTATTTAAAATCATCTATGACTCAGAAGGCACTTGAAATATTCCATCGCAATAAGAAGAGCCGCAGATCTCATGGCAGACATAATAATCATGAGACCTGAAACGATGATTTCATCAATCCATGAATGTGTTGCCATGACAACAATCTTTTTTTTTTCTTCCCTTTTCCTCATTTTCCTCACCAGCAGATCTTCATCGCCATATATCTCACCATTAAATCTCTTCTTCCTGGCCACTTTCCATCTCATTCAGTCTCAAAAATAACACCTTGACTGTGAATAATAAGCCACCTGAAAGACCCACTCCCAACCATCCAAAACAATGGACACAACCCCGCTGGCTGATCGCTCACCCAACACCCACCTGCCCAACCACGATCCCCAGATGAATTCGCTCGACTATCATCGTCAAGTTCTGCAGGGGAAGCTGGATAACAAGGATGCGTGAGTTCGCCTATAGAAAGAAAAAAAAAGAAATACAGAAAGAAAGAGAGGACGAGACGAGTACTAAGAGCGAGCAGTCAACAAGCAAGCTACGTCTCTCCATCCGACGATATCATGAGTCCCTGCTCGAAGAAACTGAGCGATCTGAAGGGAAAGCGCTTCAAGAAGTACGTCCAATATCCTTCTTCCCCTCCTTCTTCTGTGAATATGTAGAATAGTTGTTAATATAAAGACAGTGCTGGTAAACCCCAATCACTGTTTGCCAAACTGGGCAAGAAGAACTTCGAGCAGTCGTCGGCCGAGCAGACTCGGAGTAACAATGCCGAGGAGAAGACCGCTTGAACGAGAAATATATGATTCGGATATGGCCGGTGAGGATGATGGTTAAAAAAGAAAAAGAAGAAAAAAGAAAAAAGAAAAAAGAAAAAAAACTTGTTTCTGAGTTGGCGCAGGTCGCAGGAGTTGGTTCTTTTCTGGGATAACATTCACGTTAACCACGGCTGGATTGGGATTGGGATTCTGGGATTGGATGGGCTTTTTACTGTTGTCTTCTCTAATTCTAATGGTTCTATGGATTGCCTTTTATTTTAGTTTCTTTGAATCGGTTATTCTGAGCTTCAATCTTCTTTTTTCTCCATACTATGACGCTTTGCTTGGTGGTTTTGTTTGGGTGTAAGAGGAGGGGGTTTCTCTCCCTTTCATCGATGTCTTAACCGCAACCACGATGATGATCAATTAATTAATCTCGCATCGTATGATCTCTCTTATTTTATTAACTTCTTAAGATAGTTGTAATCGCTTGGAGACGAAGGGTTGGAGACAGTCTGAACGCCGGGTGAGAAGCCGAAATGGACCTCGGCTTCTCCGCAACCGCCTCTCCGCATTGAAACGTACCACTCGCTCTCTTTTAATCGCTGCGTTTCCTCTTCTTCTCACTCCTCTCCTTCGCCTATACGACATCCCCTCCTTTCTTTGACCATCATCTCCACCCCCCACATCATGTCTGCCTCCACCAAAATCCCCGCCATCGCCCAGCCCTTCGTGAGCGAACGGGCCAAGAAGACCCTCGACCTGGTAAGCTTGCCCTATAGCCTACCCCAACATGGTATACCCGTGTGAAGACAATTTAATAAAATCATGAATAGGTCGAGGAATTCGTCGAAAAAGAGTGTATCCCCGCCGAAGCGCTCTTCTCCGCTCAACTCGGTCAGGGTTCTCAGCGATGGACCACCAACCCCGCCGTCGTCGAAGAGCTCAAGGCCAAGGCCCGTAAGCTCGGTCTGTGGAACATGTTCCTGCCCAAGAACCACTTCACCCAGGGCGCTGGCTTCAGCAACCTCGAGTACGGTTTGATGGCGGAATATCTGGGAAAGAGCAAGCTGGGTCCTGAGGTGCGGCCGACTCTACCCCTACTTTGATGGTGATTGGTTATATATCATGGAGGACGTGAGGGGGGGGGCGAACGAGCGACGGCTAATGGATGACCGAGCGAACAGGCTACAAACAACGCTGCTCCCGATACTGGTAATATGGAGGTCTTCGCCAAGTATGGCAACGAGGCCCAGAAGGCAGAGTGGCTGGCTCCTCTGCTAGATGGCAAGATCCGATCGGCCTTCCTGATGACGGAGCCCGATATTGCTTCTTCCGATGCTACCAACATCCAGCTTGATATTCGCCGGGAGGGTAACGAATACGTGCTGAACGGACAGGTAACTAACCCCCACCCCACTCTTTTCTCGCTCTCTAACTACCCTCCCGCGAAGAAAACATGGTTAATAAAGCAATAATAGAAATGGTGGTCCTCCGGTGCCGGTGACCCCCGCTGCGCAGTTTACCTCGTAATGGGTAAGACGGATGCTAAAAACCCCGATCCCTACAAGCAACAATCCGTCGTGCTGGTTCCCGCCAACGCCCCCGGCCTCAGCATCCACCGCATGCTGCACGTCTACGGCTACGACGACGCCCCGCACGGCCACGGCCACATCAGCTTTGACAACGTCCGCGTCCCCATCACCAACGTAGTCCTCGGTGAAGGCCGCGGCTTCGAGATCATCCAGGGCCGCCTGGGGCCCGGCCGCATCCACCACGCCATGCGGGCCATCGGCGCCGCCGAGCGCGCCATCGAATGGATGATCGCGCGCATCAATGACGAGCGCAAGAAGCCCTTCGGCAAGCCCCTCGCCGCCCACGGTGTGATCCTCGAGTGGGTCGCCAAGTCGCGCATCGAGGTCGACGCCGCCCGTCTGATCGTCCTCAACGCCGCTATCAAGATCGACCAGGGCGACGCCAAGTCCGCCCTCAAGGAAATCGCCCAGGCGAAGGTTCTGGCGCCCCAGGCCGTCCTGGCTATCATCGACCGTGCGGTGCAGACCTGGGGTGCGGCTGGTGTCTCCCAGGATACGCCGCTGGCGAGCCTCTGGGCTAACGTCCGGACCCTGCGTCTTGCGGATGGTCCGGACGAGGTCCATCTCCAGCAGCTCGCGAAGCGCGAGAATAAGACCCGGAAGGATGAGGTGGCCCAGAAGATCAACTGGCAGAAGCAGGAGAGTGATCGGTTGTTGGTTGCGAATGGGTTCCCCAAGGTGAAGAGTCATCTGTAAATATTATACCTATCGTTGTTTTTCCTTCTTCCTTTTGTTATGTTATGAAGTAATAAATAACCCAAGCATCTTGTTGTTGGATGGGTTTTACATACTACTGAGGAATTCCAAAATCATATTTCCAAAACACATTATATGAAAATGATATTTCTTTGAAGACTTTCATCTAGCACCTTATGTGATATATGAACCCTGAACTAATTCATCAAAACGCCCTTTTTTTAATACCCCACGAGAATCATACCCAAGAAAAAGACAACATATCTAGTTAAGCTCCCCTCCGTAGTCATCATCATGCCAAACAAAGGAAAAAAAATAAAATAAGATATAGACAGACAGACAGAAGGAGCATCATATACCTCGTCCACCATTTCTAAAGGTAAATTGTTTTTCTTTTTTTTTTTTTTCTAGTTCATATTACTCGCCCGCGAGTTGCAGCTCAGTAATCATCATCATCCGCCGCCCCCTTCCTCGCTTTCTTCGCGTTCTTGTGCTTCATCTTGAAATGTTTCTTGGTGTTCCCTCGTACCTCGGAAACATCTACCCCGCGCTCCAACGCCACCATAATCCGCTCCTTACGCCCACTTAGCGGCTTGCGGATCTGCTGGCCTTGTTCCGTGTACTTGGTGTTAAAGGGCATGAGGAGCTTACCCGTGGAGCCCTGCGCCCCGGGTCCGAAGAAGCCCTTGTCAACGGTCTGGGACTTTGTCCCTGTCACGGCGCGTGCCTTGGATGGATCTTGCAGCGCAGCTGCGGCGAGCATCTGCTGGCGTCGGGCGGGGAGATGCGACCAGTCGTAAAGATCTTGGTTGAATTCGTCTACGTCGATGGGTTCCTCACCGTCGGCTGGGGGTGGGGGGTGACAGAAGAGTAGCTTTCCGTTGACATAGTCCTTGAGGACGTAGCGGGCGGCTCGGGACTCGTCGGGGTTACCCTGGCCGGTTGTTGCGAAACCACGGGCACGGGCGTAGGCGCGGAGGAGATCGTGGGCGCTTGGGATACCGGTGCCGCCTTCCTCAATAGGTCGGGTTTTGATCTGCACACCGTAGACATCTTCTAGGAAGTGTTTGGGGATGCGTTGGGCGACGAGGCCGGACGGGCCCGTGAATTCACGTTGTTGGTCAATGGGGAGAACGCCGCTCACAACGAGTTCAGCTTTGGTGGTGGCGAAGTTGGGGAAGACGAGACCGGGACAATCGCAGAGCATGATCTCGGGGGAGAGGTAGAGGGTTTGGAAATGTTTGGTCTTGCCGGGGGTGGAAGAGACGGAGACCTTCTTGGCTCCCAGCAGAGCGTTGATGGTGCTAGACTTTCCGACGTTGGGGTATCCGACAAGACCGATGATGGTCTTCCTTGGCCTGGGTTCTGAGCTTTCGCCTTCTTTATCGTCGGATTCTTCGTCGTCTTCGGGGCTGTCTGGGGCGTTTGAAAGGAAAAGCTCTTCGAGTTCGTCGACGTCTAGGATCTCGGTTCGTTTAGAGGTGGAGGTGGAGGATGACGATGGCTCGTCGGAGAGCTGAACCCCGCCATCGGCTTCTTCCTCACCTTGATTCGCGAGTTTCATCGATTCTGTCGTCTTCGCCAATGTTTCCGAGACCTCAGAAGAGGTGTCATCGTCATCCTCGCCCTCCTCCGCGAGACGGGCCTCGTTGAGTTCCTTGGCCAGGTGGGCAGAGAAAAAACGGAAGCTGATCCCTTGTCGGTCGAAGTAGTCGGCCCATATTTGTCGTTGCTTCTCCGTCAACATATCCGCTTTATTCACTAGTAGAAGATTCCGCTTCTTAGGGTCGATTTCCTTCACATATGCTTCGAGATCTTCCGACCGGAAGAGGAGAGGGTTCCGGGCATCCACGATCTGTACCACAATATCGGAACGCTCGATCACTCGCCAAAGTTGACGCCAAACCTCGAGATTCCGTTCGAACGGCGTCATCAGTAAGTCATGATTCTCCTGGAGCTCGGCGAGCCCACGGCGCCAATCCATGAAGGCCTCACGCTCAAGAACATCGAGCTCGTTGCGGGTGGTGTTCTTATCCCAGTGGGGGCGACGGGGAACAGTTAAGCGGCCTTTATTCTGTTTGTGTTTCCGAACGGCTGACTGCTCCTCCGCGGCAGAGAGTAGGTAGGGGTTCTTCTGGTCGTTGTGGATAATCTGAACGTTGTTCATCTTCTCAGCGGTGAAGTCGGTTCCTGCAAGTTCAGCGGTCGTTAAGAATTCGTCTAGAGCCGCTTGCTCAGTGATACTGCGCATCTTAACCCATGATGCCTCCTTGGCCGAGTTGGTGATGTAGGTTTCTCCATTCATATCCTTGCGTGTGATGGCGTTGTTGTGGGAGCTTTTCTTCATATTCGACGCTTTCCCCTTCCCAAAGCGATCGTTCATCAGGCTGTTGCCGAGCCCGACGGCATTTTTGGACTTTGCCAAGACCATGACTGCGATGAAGATGGTCGTTGACGTGAAAGATGAAGGTGATGGGAAGTGAAGAAGTGGGAGGAAATTCCTCTGCAGCGAAAGATTTCTAATAATTTTTAAAAAAAACCCCGCGGAAGTGCTGACTCATCAAGTTCAACTTGTTTCTGCTCGACAGATTCGCCTCAGGAAATGAGATAAATCGATTTAATAAGTTTCTTCCTTCTTCTAACAGCTGATAAATCACCATCCTTCCCATAGATATTGTTTCTTCTTCTGTTGGTGTTGTTCTGCGTTATCTCGACTGAGGAGGGGTTGAGCACGTGACCCACCACCTCCCGCAATTTTTTTTGTATAGCTTCATTTGGATTTTTATTTCCGCCTCGACTTTCCATCATCTCCCCCCCAATATCCCTCCCACATAACTTACATACTTTCAAAATGCCTCCCCGAAAGCAGTGGATGTATGTTATATGTTATAGCCCTGCTACTGAAACCTAAATCCTGTACTAACGTGTCTCTAGCGATAAGAAACATGCCACCACTTATCAGCTCTTCCACCGATCCCAGAATGATCCATTGATTCATGACCCCAGCGCCGATGACCGTGTGCTCCACCCTGTCTACGGACCGCCCCCGACTGCAACTAGCTCTGCTGCCGCTAGCCGGTCAAAAAATCTAAGCGATCTCGCCAGCGAATTCGGATCCGCCTCCGTTCGACGAAATGAGGGTGAAGCAGCCAACTATGGCATCTACTACGACGACTCTAAGTATGACTATATGCAGCACTTGCGCGAACTGGGGACTGGCAGTGGAGACTCGTACTTCGTGGAGGCTACAACCAAGGGAAAGGACAAGGGTAAAGGACTGAAACTCGAAGATGCCCTGCGACAGACCTCGCTGAATGACCACGATGAGGATACGATGAGCAACTGGGGGGCTCGCAGCAATGCAAGTTTCGCATATGGATCCGACATGCGCTCAACGGCCTCCTCATACGTCCGTAAACCGACCTACCAGGATCAACAGAACATCCCTGATGCGATTGCGGGTTTTCAGCCGGATATGGACCCCCGACTTCGAGAGGCCCTCGAAGCCCTTGACGATGAGGAGTTTGTCGACGACGAAGATGAAGGAGACGTTTTTGGTCAGTTGACTGCCCACGCGGAGGAGATGGACGCCGGCGATTGGGAAGATACTCTATTCGACCACGACGAGGAGGACGATGGATGGGAGTCTGATGCTACGGAAAAGGCGCCCGTGCAGCCGAGTACAACAGATGCAAAAGCCGCGATGAAGGTGTCAAGTAAACCAGGCTCCAGCGAAGGACTTCCTGAACACGATGCACCTGCCCCCGACATGGCCGCAGACGACCAGGACTGGATGCGCGAGTTCGCCAAATTCAAGAAGGCCGGTAAGACGGCTGCAGCCCCCGCCGCAGCACCCAGCGTCGTCCCCTCCGAGCAGCGAAGCACCTTGGCCTCGACCGTTTTCACCGCAGGCGGTACCCCCATCCGTCGGAAGAAGCGCAAGGGCGCCCTGACCAACCCCTCAGCATACTCCATGACCTCCTCATCGCTAGCTCGGACCGAGGGCCACCGTCTGCTCGACGACCGATTCGAGCGCGTCGAGGCCCTCTACTCCCTCGACGAGGAAGGCGAAGAGTACGACGACTCTATGTCGATGGTCAGCGGTATGACTGGCATGACTGGCATGACAGACTTATCTACTGCCTCCTCACAAGCACCTAGTCTCATTGACGCTAGCGGCCGAGCTGTTCCCCCACGACACGATTTCAACAACATCATGGATGACTTCCTGGCCGGTTGGGACGACAAGACCGGCGCTCAGGCGAAGCGGAAGGGCGCCAAAGCGAGGCGTGGAAAGAACGGTAACGAGGCTATCGGAATTCAAATGTTGGATGAGGTCCGTCAGGGTCTAGGTCCTGCTCGGTTGTCAGGACAAGTTCCCGGTCGCGCGTGATAACTTCTTTTTTCAACTTCTTTTACTCCATTTCTTTCATTCCCCCCCCCCTGAGATGATGATTGCAACGATACCTTATGCTTTTTCTTTGGGATCTAGATTAGTCGGATAGGTTGGACACATGGGTTTTTTAGGCGTCTGGGATGGTAGATAGATTAGCAACATGCATCAAAAGTTCTTTTACTTTTCTTATATAAATCCATCAAAGAACCTGGTGACTAGTTTCCTAAGGTGTAGTGAGAATAATTATTGATCTATATTAGAGAGATCCCTGGTCTCTCAAGAGGTTTTATTACATTATAATACACATTTCCTTATATATACATCACCCCCGATACCTAATATCAAAGAGCCCCTCCAACCTTCTCGACAATCCACATCGCTAACCGAACATTCCAACCGACTCGTCTCTCCGTGCGTCGGAGGTCCTCCCGTGAAACCGCCTTCGCATGCGTCTGCAGCCACTCCATTTCAGCTCCGAGCCTGCGCTTCAGGTCCTCGTCACCCGTGACGACCAAAGCCCCAATCTCCAGATCGAGACTGTAGCTACGCTTCGTGTAGTTGCTACTGCCGACGAAGGTCAAACTGGGATGTTCTTCCTTGGGGAGTGTGACCCAGAGCCCCTTGGCGTGGTACGTCCATCCACCGGGTTCACCGACGGTCCCGCGGCGCCACTCCTTGAGTTCGATGGAGTTCGTCCGCTGCGCGGCTGCGACACGGTCGAGGAAGCGAGCTGATAGGTGCGTGTAGGCTGCTGGGAGCATGCCGGATACGCCGGGGGAGCCGTAGAAGCCGTTGGCCCAGGGAGAAGCGGTCAGGACGGTTCCTTGGGTGGTTGATGCGGAGTGCGAGGTGGAGGTGCTCGCGATTAGGAGGGATGAAAGAACGGGGTGGATGTTGAAGTAGCCGGCTGTGAATAGCCAGCGGGCACCGGAGAATGCGGCGGAGCTGGAGAGCATTCGGAGGATGGTTGTGACGGCGGGGAATTCTGTGGAAGTGTCGGGTTTTAATAACGGGGTGAACTGGGCTACGGGGTATACGAATGTTTCGCTGGTGGATTTGGGAGTAAGCGCGGACTTGCTGTTCTTGGGGGCTTGGATGAGCGGCTTCAGGACGGTCGACGCGTATGCGATGAAGTCATCGGGGTGGTCTAGAGGAGAGGGGCCACCGTTTGCTGTGGGCCAGTCTAGTAGGTATCCGGCTGCACTGTGGGGGTCTGGGAGGACCTGGAAACTCAGACGGCAGATAGCGTGATGGATGGCCGCATAGTAATCCGTAAGATCCTTCGACTGGAAGACATGATATCGATCGAGTCGGTTCGTGAAGTAATCCTCGGAGAGATTTGCCCTGGCATAGTTAGTGAGGAGATCGCATGTCCGACAACCGTCTGAACCTACCCGGAAAGAATAATCTCGTCATCTATGCCGTAAAGCTTCATGTGTTGAAGACCCCAGCCCTCGTTTATACGCCGCGGAATCCATTTCTTCCTATGCCCTGTCAGATTGGGCGTGTGAAACATCCGAATATCAACCCTATCCGGCCCATGCTCTGCCACCAATGAGGCCAAAAGAGAAGCACATGATTGGTTAGGTGTTTCTCGAGTCCCACGTAAGGCGTCTGTTAAGATCGATACTCGTAGCTCGGGGTTGTCATGAAGCGCTTGGTTGATGGTTTCAATCAATTCATATTCCGTCTTTCCAATGTACAAGGTAGAGAGATAGATGCGTTTTCGAGCTTTGCGTATTTTGTTCTATAGTTATATTGGTTTCTCGGTGTTAGCTGTGCGCGTGCTGGACAAAGTCTCAGCAATTCAACGGCCGTACCTTCAGAGTAGTATAGAAATTCGCGGGTGAATCTATGATTGAAATCTGGGACGCTGGAACCTCAAAACACGGCGCGATCCGATCCAGCTCTGTAGTAATGCTTCCTAACGGGGACGCCGTGGAGGGTGTCGTTGTGCTCGAGAGATTGGGGGTATATGAGGAGAAGTTGCGCTGCAAGCACCTCCGCCGTGCGACGGGGTTGCGCACAACGCAACGAAGAGTATTCCCACCGACACGTCCAAACATCGTGGGCCCAACCTAGCAAAAACCAACCCGCTATACAGATAGCTGAAAACTAGGGCCAATTGGAATGCAGTGTTTTCTCAGCTTGCGAGTGTGTTGTATCTTTTTTTGGGAGCGGAAGGACATCACATGCAAACAGTGCAAACACCATATATTGCGCTAAACCTGATTGGGACGGTGCAACTTCCGGCGGGAAAGAGAGCAACGAAGTTGACGTCCCTCGTTTCCCCGAATCACAGAATCAAGTCCCCGCGTGGCACTCTCTCCAAGATGTCGACTGTCATTCGTACATTGCGGAACCTGAAAAGGATTGGCTTCAAGGTTGGCTCCTCTACGACCCCCGCAACTTCCATATTTGTGCTGCGCAGTCTGCTAACGTCTACCCTTGCGGGCTACAGGAATTTGGCCATCAAATGCAGGTATGCTACCCCCGAGGCATTGGGACGGATGGATTGGAATTGGTGGTGATATATCGTTAGATGCTGATGATGCATGCGAAATAAATTAGAACATCGGTACGGATTGCCCTTTCTCGTCTTCTTTTATTCGTGAACCCGCGGGCTGTGACTGACGCAATTACGACTTCCAGGTGATACCAAGGCCGGTACCTTGATTGGCGTCGACCGATTCGGAAACAAGTTCTACGAAAACATGGAGGAGGAGCTTCCTCGTGAGTCATGACAGGATCTGAGTTGATAATGGGTGACCGAGTAAAGGCTGACCACGGGAACAAACCAGTCCGAACCCGTTGGGTTGATTACAAGAAGCAGGAATTTGATGCTGCGCAGATCGAGCCCGGCTGGTGAGGATTCAATTCGGTTATCTTTGAAAAAAAAATGCATGTGCTAAAATGAAAACCCTCGCCTCTAGGCACGCCTGGATCTCCTACATGGTGGATGCCCCTCCTACCGTTGATAGGACCTTGCAGACTGGCATTCGTGCTTGGGAACTTCCGGAGCACAGGGAGAACCAGACTCTCAGTCGCAATGCTTTCAAGACCTACTCGACGTTTGTTCCCCTCTTTCCACCATTTTGTGACTTCTATTGTGAGAAGTTGTTGCTGACCATGGTATTTATACAGCGTTCGACCGAAGATTTCTGCTTGGAACCCTGTTGCCGCTCCTCGGTAAATCCATCTAAGGTTATCCCCCCGGGGTTAAATTAGATTGTTGGTAATGGAGTATTCGTGCGCAACTTGTAAATAAAGATAAGATGTTCCTCTCGCTAGTCTCAGTTCGTTAAGGTTATTTATAAACAGTTCTGTATTTTTTTTTTCATCCGCTTGTTATATGTACTACCATATCTACCAGTTGAAACATATTACCAAGGTATTATTTTGGTCAAACAGAAAATGGCAGGAAAATTGGCAGTTTGAGAGGAGCCAAAGTGCCAATGCCCCCCCAAACATAAAAGAATGTAATAAGGAACCAAGAAAGAAAGAAATAAAACATAATTAATAAATCGAAAGGTCTCGCTCAATTATAAAACGTATACACCTGAACCGATGTTGGACCAGTGCCGAATCGGCCGTCGGTCTTCTAGCTCGATACACCACCAGAGAACCTCTTTCAACTTCTGGGTTTGGCCTACCGCCTCATATGCTCGGGAGAGGACAAACCAAGCTTCCGAGTTGTCCCATGAAGTTCCACGCTTTGTCAAAGCAGAAAGCAGCCCATATGCCCTCTCGCGAGCAGCGATTCGATTGATTAATTTGGGTTCTTCCTCTTTCGGTGCCGGGACCGGCTCTTCCGTCTTTACATGAGCCGGCCCTGGCAAGCCAGAACGACTAATGCGCTTCGCGCTTGCGCTCTCTGGATCCCTCGTTTGCTTCCCTGGGACTAATGACAAGGCCGTCATTGACAGGCCAGTTTCCACTCCAGGATCTTGCGGCTGCAAAGGAATCTTGTGGTCCCAGATATCAAGAAGCAGGTTGGCTAGGCTAATGGTAGCTTTGGGGTGGTCTGCGTTATATAGCAGTGCCTCTTCGAAATGCTCCATTGCCTCATGAGGGCGTGATTGGGCGGTTGACAAAAGACCCCGTTCGGCGTAGATATCGGCCCAAAGCTCGTCGGAGCTCTTTGGAGCAGCCCACCCGCGCTCTCTGAAGGATAGGGCAGAGGCATCTTGCACCGCAGCAAGACCTTCGACGTGCCTCACATGTTTGCAAGCTTCCTCACAAGCTTCAGAGGCATCCTCGAAGGCTGAAGCTCTTCGATAGAGCCCTGCGATAAGAAGCCAGATTTTGACTAGGATACAGAGAGCATGCTTCTGCGCTTGAGTGTGAGGAAATTTGGTCAAAGCGCCCGTTGGAGATTCAAACCCAAACGACGTCGGCAGTCGGACGTCTTGCTCGGGAGGTTGCTTCGAGTGCCCAGCGGGAGGATCTAGATGTGTATACTTCATGTTATGAATCATTGGGGGTATGGTTTGTTTTGCGTTTTGAGGTTGCCTAGATGTAACCGCAGCGCCGACCAACTCTTGATCCTCTCCGCTTTGGGGTGTTTTGATTCCATTGGGCTCCAGAACTGGAGGTGTAGGGTTGTTCCCATCGCCATTTACCTGGTTCCAATTCTGGTCCCTCTTCACAGTGCTACCGCGCTTACGTAGCTTTCGTGAATCCGATCTCCCCAAAACAGCGTTGTCATTCACATTAGGATTCTCCTCGTCAATGACTTGGATTGAGGGCGCTGATTCCAGAGTATTCACATATTTTTTTTGGGATATCGAGGGGTTGTTTCCGTCAATCTTGAGCTCGCTACTATGGTTCAGCTTGATCTCCGAAGCACGAGAACCTTTGTGTCTTCCAAAGATGCTACCGCGGAAGCTTCTTATGGTACCAGAAGAGCTCTTTGGCCGGGATAATTGATCGTCCTTTACGTTGAGCTTATCATCCTCCAGGTCTAGATTGCGGAAAAGAGTGCCAAATAGGCTGAGAAGGTGATCGCTATGGTTGAGAGCTGCTTCTGGACCTTCGAGAACCTCCACAAATGCTAGTTGGGTCATACGGGTCTCGATAATGCGCTCTTTTTCCCGGTTCCGAAGTCGATCAACTAGCACATGTTTCAGGCTGGAAAAATCTTGCGCATTCTGTTGGTGTTTCATTGGTCGTCTGTCGCTGTGGGCGAGGGATGTCACTGCAGCGGGGAATTGTTCAAAAGCAGCCTCACAGGAGCGCTCTGCGATATCAAACTCATGTTTCGCGCTTAGAAGAAGTGCCAGGAGATGCCATAGTGGTATTAGATCTCGTTCACGACTAAAACTGGCTCGCTTTGACTCAGGAAGCTTGTTTGAGGCCAACGCAGACTTGACATAATCGATTGCAGTGTCAAGGTCCCGATTCTCCGCGAGAAGAAGAGCCAGTGTATACAGCGATGAGTAGTTGAAAGCATCGCCTAGCTCTGGAGCAATGCTTCGTTCCAGGCATTCTATGGCTTCGGCCCGTATATCGTCCCGGTCTTCATTCACCGAGGTCCAACTTGCCCAGTTGGCGAGGCCAATTCCGATTGCGCGGTAAGTTGCACCAATGTCGCTTGGAGAAACCTCATCGGAGCGAATGACCATTTCCTCCTCTTGCCCTTCCTCATTGTCATGTACATACTTGTTGATAAACTTTTTTAAGATCAGCGTCAAGTCCCTGGCTTTTTCGGCTTCTTTACTGGAGCCAAAGCAGCACAAGATTGTGACTCCCTCGGAAACGGTTTGCATGAATGTACCATCGTTCTCCAATTCACCATATGGTGTCGCCTTTTCTGCCCTTTCTTTGGCACCAGTAACGATTTCAATATAAGAATCGAGAGCCTTGAAAGCAAGGTCAAATTCTGCCAAAGATGAATGCACGTGGAAAAGACGCCTGAGAATGAGGTGGGAATGATATGTCTTGGTTGCAGCACGATAAAGAATCTAAAAGCGGCGTGTCAGAGCATTTGTGGAAGAACTGAGTAAATGTAGAACGTACGTCAAGAACATTTCTCCCGATCGCAACCTGCCCACCCTCTCCAAGTTCCTCGTCGAGCCACTGGGGGCCGCAGAGTTCCTTCCAATTCTGGATGACCTGTTCAACCCAAGCCTCGACCTGCTTGTTATTCGAATTCGCCGTGGGGAACTTCACTTCACGTAGTAGACTACTCTCGCAAATAGACTCGACATGACGCATTTCGTAGGCAAGCTGAGGACGTTCAGGACCATGGCCTGGAGCTGTATAGGTCAAGCCATATCGGAGGATGGCAGACAGGAGGTCATAATATGATTTCCAAATAGGGGACTTTGAGCCAGTCTCAACTGTACTTTCAAGGGGTAGATCATGGTAAGATGTCGCTGTTTTGATGTATGGATGTGAAGACCACGCTCTGAATAGTTCAAGGGCAGTTTTAACAACTTGACTGTCAACAGTAGGAACATGTTTCTGAATTTCGTTGCCTGCAATCAATGCACCCTCTGCAAGAAGCTTCTCAGACCAATGCAAGAACTGCGAATTACTCATCGACAATGCTGGGTCATGGGTACCTAGCCATCGAGCTAACGGCCTAAATGTCTGGAGCGCATCTTGCGATCCGGAGACCGTATGCTGCGCGGATCCCTTGATATAGAATCCCTTGACAAGGCAGACCTTGGTCCATGGGGAAATACAATCGCCTGTGGTCGTGAGGCTGTCCAATGCGTCCTCGAAATCTTTTGGAAGGCGAGCTGCGGCCAACCCAGGCTCATTCAGCGTGTGGTGGACCCATCCTAGACAGACCTGCGCCTGAAACACTTCTTCGCCCGATCCGTCCGCCTTCTCAATTGTGGATAAAAGCGAGGGAATTAGCTCTGGCAGGCCGGACGAGGAGGAGGACGGCCGAGCGGCCGTAGTGTTTCGGTGAATATGCGTAGCAATTTGATACTCGGCGCTAGCTACATCCAAAAGACCTACAACCCGCTGCGTTAGTATGCTCTCCACCATCCGTGTTGTAAAAGTTGAGGGGGTTGGGGGAGGTTACAGGTCTTCTGCGGTGCATGCTTGGTCACCTTGCGAATCAGCTCAGGAACTTCATCCCACTTATTCTGGCAGCGGGCATCATCCAGGGCTACAATGTAGCGATTCCCTTTTTCGGATTCTCGTCCCTGAAATTTCAGGTTAGTGAGTTCAGTGGTCGAGTCAGCATCGCTGTGGGGTTAGGGGGGGCACCAGGCAGCGATGGTGTTGACCGGGATCACTACATACCGTCATTGTGAAAGCTGGCCCGAGATAGAGAGAGACAACAAAAACAAGATCTGGGGGAGGGCGGTTGAGAAACAATCCATCACTAGTGCCCACCCCGAGGCTCCGATTTGAGCTTGTGAAGAAGAATAAATACTGTCGCTGGTACGTAAGTAACTAGTAATGCTGGAGGAGTTGTCGCATGGCTCTTCTCCTCCAGGGACCAACCGATGGACGGCGGTGATTATCGCCGGCCAGGGGAGAAAAAACCAAGAAATGAAAAGACCCGCTCACACGTAATCTATTGGGTGTACTGTACTGTACTGTACCGTCCCGAGGCTTCACTGACATGTGGCCCAAGCTTACCTTATCAATTTTTCTGCCGCCAAAAATTATAGGACTAAAAAAAAAAAAAAAAGGCAGACTCTAGATCGGAGAGCGACCATTAATAGAGTGTTCGCAACCCCCGGCTCTTCCCTATATAACGGCGATCGGCAGGCCAACTCTATCATGGCTTACATGTCGATGTCCCTACGGGCCGTCAATCATCGATTGACCAACCTCCCTGTCAAACAGCTGCCTCATATCGCTTCTTCTCTCGCAGCTTCGTTGACAGAATGCGGGGAGCTTCTCTCTGCGCCTCAGTCGCAGAAGGGGGATTCGGACAATGCCGTTCAGGTCCATAAGCTTATGACTCGGCTCGGGAGCTTGTTGCAAGATCGGACATGTGAAGGTCGCTGGACTGCAGTGGTGCTTGTGAAGGCTTTACTTGAGGCTGGTCAATGGGAGGTTCTTCGTGGAAGCGAACCACTTGTTCGCGGTCTGCTGAGCATCCTGGCTGTAAGGATCTAAATTGAAGAATCTGTGATGGTAGATTCAGCTGCTGACCGCCTTTTCACACAGAAATCTGACCCTGATTCAACAAAGATCATGTCCGTGATCACTTTGACTCGCATTTTCCACCTTACCTACCAGTATCCAACCCTTGTTCGCGAGATCACAACACCATCTCTGCCCGGATTTCTTACCTCTACATTGAACCTCATCTCCGTCAAGCCATCGTCTGAACCTGTCCGGAGGCTGAAACCAAATACACCGTTCTTGGAAGTCGTCCTCAATGCCTATTCCGAGCTCATTGCGCGACACCCTACGATCTTCCGTCCGTTCACAGCACAGATCTACAGTATTCTTCAAGCAATCATCAGTTCAAATCCCTCGTCATACACTCAATCTGTGGTGGACCTCAGCGAGCAGCTCTACATCGCACTCCACCACTGCGCCCCAAAGAATTCCTGCAGCGACGAATGGAAGAACGCCTGTCGCATGACCATTACCTCAATCCATGGCACTACACATTATGTCTTTCGAGCTATATTGGAGCAGTGGGAATCAGTTGATCCGGCCCTACGACAAATGTTACACCCCCATGACTTTGGTCAGGAGGTTCGCAGCCTGGGAACGGACGCCTTGGGGCTTGGGAGCTGGCAGGGACTCCATTCAGGCGTTGGCAGACTAGTCACTCTCCTACGAATGCTTTCTGCATTCTTGTTGACTGCAACAGCATCTACAATTGCCATTCCGGTCGGATCTATACTGGATTTGACTGCACGGTTAAACTCTGTGACAGTCCCGCCCGACGGAAGTGACGTTCAAGCCAATTCACAAATCAGTCGGACAGAACGAGAGCAACTTTTGACAGAGCTGCCGCGCATTCATGTGGGGTGTCTGAAACTCCTCCTTAGCCTTGTCAATACCCTTGAGGCGAGCATTGTCTCAATCGCTCAAACTATCCTGGAACAGACCTTGTGGGTTTTCCGCGCTGAAAAGTTTAGCAGAGAAGTGCGGTGCTCTGTCTATGATTTGATGAACGCCTTGCTTTCGCATATGGGACCATCCATGACAAAGAAGAATGTGACTACATTGACGGATATTTTCCGTGCCTGCTGCTCCGATCTCTTGCCACCCCAGCTGGATGGTGCTGAACCTTCACCGGACGCAAAGGGGAAATCCAAATCGAACCAAGCAGCCGTTAACGCCGACTCCTTTTTAAATCCTAGCCTCAAGCAGAGCCGCAAAACAAGCACTTCTTCGAGCTTTCCGGGCCTCATGAAATCCGCTTCCAACCTCCTTCCGACCATTCTCACCCACATACCAATCGAGTTCCTGTCTCCTCCTTTACGTGCTGAAATCGATCGCACCGTTATCATGACTTCAGATAAGAAGGCAATGTTTGCCAGTGTCCTCAACCCTTTCCCTGCAGTACAGGGACGTGGCGCTGGTGTCAGCATCATGCCATTCCTCGCCCGAAGTTACCCGGCTGAAATAGAAGTCGAGGGCCTCATCAGACCTCGTATGCCTGTTTTGACAACCACAAACGGTATCGGTCAATACAGCAGTATGGAGGAGGATGATGAGGAAGAAGATAAGTCGGTGGCAACATCTTACTCCGCCCCAACGAACACCGGATTCCTCAAGCCATCTTCTACCCCTAACCTTCAAGACCTCATGGAAGTCGACGTTGTTCAGAAGCCTGTATCATCCCCGAATAAGCGTATCTATCCCGAAGAGCAGGTAACGGAGACCGTTGAACTCTCAAGCCCCGCCCCCGGAGCACAGGACGGCGTACAAAGTAAAAAGGTTCGGTTCGAAAGTAGCGTGTCGACCGCGCCAACTCCGTCTTCCCCAGCCCAAATGTCACCGGTTTCAGCAACCTTCACGGGGACAGGGACCTCGGTTAGCTCCGCTCCACCACTAGTGGTTACGGAGACCCCAGTTTCTCCCTTGGCGCCCGTCTCCACCACCAAAAAAGACCAATCCGTGGCGAGCGCTGGTACCTCGGGAATCATCTCCGATGTCTCGGGATCGTCACAGACTGGAGCAACACAGCCTGAGCTAGCAGAAGACGACAGCGACGATGAGATGCCAACATTGAACATGGAACCGGATACAGATGATGAGGAAGACGATGAATAATCATGTTAATAAAGAATTGAGACGATTGGGTGTATGATATCTACAAAGCTTTTTTGAGAGCCATGTACAGTCAATTGTTCTTTGGATGTGAATCGGTGTTCGGAATTTTCGTTCAGCAATTTACTTCTAAACAGACCCAAATATAAAAATTGCCCAATGGTGGGTACACGGGAGTAATAAATATTCAAAATCTACTTTATATTCCGATATCTCCCTCTATGTGTATACGTTTTGCATCTGGTAGATTAAAGACAATACTCTCCTCACTGATCTAAACAAACCAATATAACAGAATACCTATAATACCCTTATCCCTCTACTCCAAAACGTCCCACCATCATAATGCTCGAACCAGGGAGTCTGCCAACAACTCCACCCCTGCCCACTCAACCCCCTTAGAAGACTAAACGGCAACGGCTCCACAAGCCACGCCCTGCCTCTCGCAAAATCATTCGCCATAAGCCCACCAGAGAGCAACAACCAACTAACCACAAACAACCCATTCGCGGTTCGGCGCAACCAGCACGGGACTGAACCAGGGTGGTGGCCCTGGTGGGCGAAGCGAAGTCGCGGTACCACGGCACGACACCACACATCCTGGACGAGAACGCCCACACCCTGCAGGATGAAAAACAAGAATGTTCCCGAGAAGGGACTCGTCTCGGGGAACTGTGTGAAGCTCCCGAGCCCATGAACGACGCCGCTAATGCTGAAACTGACCAGGGTCACCACAGCCCGTCGTACGTTGCGACAGGCCGAAACCCGGGCCGGGAGCAGGGATATGATCCACTTAGCTGTAGAGGAGAAGCCGAACCGGAGGAATTGGTGCCACCATTGGCCCCAGGTGCCCGCTAGGCCGTTGTCGAGGATCGGATTGACCAAGGGGCCGAATGTGTCGGAGTAGAGCCAGGGTGCGGCGAGGGGCACGGATGTGAGTTTGCTGGAGGCGTGGGGAAATGCGAGGGACAGACCGAGGAAGAAGATTGGATTGAGGGCGCTGACGAACTGGAGGCCGAGGTATATGGAGAAGCCGGAGACGAAGAGGCGATAGAGTCGGATTAGGCCTGGGATGGCTGCGAGATGGTTGAATGGGAAGGGGGCCGGAGGGGACCCCGCGTTCATGAAGTAGGGATCGCGGATTATGAGGAATTTGAACAAATCTATCAGAAGGTAGGAGACGATATGGCGTATAAAGGCATTTCGTACACGGATTTTCGCACTGGGGTGTAAAGTTGTCTTGGTGGAGTGCTCATGTTTGGGGTCGAGCTGCGGGGGTAATGGGTCTGAGGAGGGAATCCTCCAGTTCCATTCTGGCCCCCGTAGACAGAACACTAAACCCAGAACCCAGTTCAGACGGTGTCCGAAAGATTGAGGATATGATTGCCACGCAAATGTGTTCCTGCTCCTGGTCGTCGAGTTTTGGCTCTGTTTACCGCTTTGTTTTTCACTACTTTGCGAGCGCGCCCGCTCAATGCGTCGAAAATTTTGTTCCACGTCGTTGAAGAGGAGCAACGTGGCGCTCCATACAAGCCACCATGTGCCTATCACTCCTGTTATATATCCATTGGCTCCGAGGAGCATGCGTCGTGAGCGAAAAAGTTCAACTGTTATGCTGAGAATGCCGATGAACAGAACTGGTCTTACGTATCGGCCGCCGCTTCGATAGGGAACAAGAAGCGCTAGGATGAGAAGCCCAATGGGAAGGAGCAAATTCCATAGGAAAACGGGCTTCAACGTTCCATTCCGGATCTGAGACTCGTATTGAGCGTGGTTCTCGATAACGGCGTGGAAGTAAGGGAGGAAGAGGGTCTCCGCCATGGAAAGGGAAGGGTTCAACGAAGACAATGAGGAGAACCGAACTCAAACGCTCCCGGTCGGTACTGCGTAAAATCAAGGGGAAAAATCCTATTCCTGTCGAAGAATCATCGGTGAGCGGGATGATGAGCGATTCAAACTCAGGCCCAGGTTAGCACAAGATGGTGATGCAAGGAAAAGTGGCGGGTCAAGTAATCAGCAAAGTCTCCGAACTCCGTTGTCTTTTTTGCTTTCTTCATGCCAGGAGACTACTTTGTCTTTCTTCACCATCGATCGATTCTTGTGATCTAAAATTGGGCTGAATCGAGTAGTTTTCCCCCTTATCTCTTAGCCTTCAAAACACGCACGTTAAGCTGGGTTGGGAGGACCAAAATACATGCTGTGCTCCCATGGTTCAAGGTCAAAATTAACCCTCGGGATGCCGTGTGATGGGGAAGGAACCAGTTCATCTGAATGATGGCCACACAGTTCTGGAGATTATTAGCTCTGAATAATCATGCTGACTGTTGAAACTTGAAGAGTTGCCCTTCGGAAACCCCAATTTAGCCCCTGTGTTAGTCCGTGTCCCAATTTGCCAAACGATGAATAACCTCGGGATATCCCCGCATCCGGAAATCTGGGGTGCCCAACCAAAAACCCCCCACAGGGTCCTCTCTACCTACAGCCTCAGTGAGCTTTCACATCTCCAACAGAACAAGAATGGGCTTTGGTTTGTAGGTGCCAACCCCCCCCCCGGCCTAAAGATCAGGATAGCAAAGGGGAGATAGGTAGATATTACATCAATATCCTCATTCATTATTGAGGTTTCCCAGATTTTGTCATTTCGGCACCTTAGTCCGTATTTTCAAGGGCCTTCGAGAAGTTAGATCAAACCCGCTAGCTTGACTGCTCCTCGAAAGTTGAAATTATGTTATGAAGGCTTGTGAGGAGCTTCGCTTGCATAACATCTATGGTTTGCACTGATTGCGCAGCGAGAGTAAATACGAAGTCTCGCAGGGACCAAGACTGCCCAGGTGCCGGTTTTCCGTTGATATCCAACCACCATGCGAGCTCGGTCGTTGAACTTCGACCTTCCTACTAGGTACCTAGTAGAAATGACCCACTGCTGATTTTCCTGGGAGCCTTGAATCTTTTAATTCCGTCTAGCTTTTTTTCTTGCTCACCCTCTGTCTCTCGCCTTCCTATCCTCGCAATGTGTCCTCGATATGACATGCATTGTCAGGCAAATCTCTTTTCGTGGTAGGACACTATGAGCTCCTAAGTGCTTTAATTCCATGGCAGACCTCATGCAGCTCGCTATATAAGATAAGAAGACCCCTCATTCACACAACCCCCCAGCCGAGGGCCCTAAATCAATACGTTGCCGGGGAGAATGCTTGCCCTGTCGAACCTGGATTAAACGCAACACCTATTCGCCGCCATACTCTCCGAATCATCATGGAACTGCATGAACCGGTCAAACCGACTCGGATTACACACTGGCGCCTCCTGTTCGATCAGGGAATTGTGACACAAGAGATTATTGACCATCGCTTTGCTGGATCGGGTACCGAAGATGATCCCTATCTTGTCACTTGGATCCCAAATGACCCACGAAACCCTATGGGTACTCCGGCAGTCAAAAAATGGATCTATACTGTGGGAGTGGCTTTTGCGACACTATCGGTGTCGTTGGTCTCTTCCGCTTTTAGTGGAGGCATGCCACAGGTTATAAATGACTTTGGTGTGAGCTCGGATATTGCTATTCTAGGAGTGTCTATGTTCGTGGTGGGGTTTGCTGTGGGTAAGCGGCTCTTCACGGTGCAGCGCACTGTAATCCAGGCAGTTGTACCTCTGGAATCGCGTTGGCTGAGAATCTTACAGGGCCATTATTCTGGGCACCATTGAGTGAGCTTTGGGGACGACAACGTGTGTTCTTCATCAGCTACCTCATGTTGACGATTTTCAATGCTGCCGCTGTAGGGTCTAAGAACATTGAGTCCTTGATTATCTTTCGCTTCTTGGCAGGTGCCTTTGGGTCATCCCCTTTAACAAATGCAGGAGGGGTTATCGCAGATATGTTCCATGCAGATCAGCGCGGTATAGCCATGGGTGTCTTTGCTGCGGCCCCTTTCCTTGGACCCGCCCTAGGGCCCATCATTGGTGGATTTATTGCCGTGGATCATGGATGGGAATGGGTGATGGGTTTCCTGGCGGTCCTTTCGGGATCTTTTTGGGTCCTGGGTGCCCTGTTAATTCCGGAAACATATGGCCCTCTTCTACTCCGGCGGCGGGCCACAAGGCTCTCCCAGATCACCGGGAAGGTGTACCGAAGCAAACTTGAGATTGACCAAGGGGAAAGAACTGTATCCGGGGCGTTCAAAGCTGCACTCTCCCGGCCCTGGATTCTCCTGTTCCGGGAGCCCATCGTTCTCTTGCTGTCGATTTACATGGCGATCATTTATGGAACCCTCTATATGATGTTTGCCACTTTCCCAATAGTATATCAGCAAAACCGACACTGGGGCCAAGGAATCTCAGGATTGGCATTTCTAGGGATTATGGTAGGCATGCTGATAGCTGTTACCTACACCCTTTTCGACAATAAACGGTATCTCAAGACGCAGGAGGCACATGATGGGTTTGCACCTCCCGAGGCTCGATTGCCCCCTTGTCTGCTTGCATCGATATTTCTTCCAATTGGCCTATTTTGGTTTGCCTGGAGTAATGATCCCTCTGTGCATTGGGCAGTCAGTATTGCCGCTGGTATACCATTTGGGTCCGGCATGGTCTTGGTTTTTCTCAGCTTGACAAACTACCTCATAGACGCCTACCCTATCTTTGCCGCTTCCGTGTTGGCAGCGAGCTCTGTATTGCGCTCTCTCTTCGGCGCAGTGTTCCCAATCTTCGCAAAGTACATGTACCGGGGCCTGGGAATCCACTGGGCATCGAGTGTACCTGCCTTTTTAGCCCTTGCGTGCGTGCCATTCCCATTCCTATTTTATAAATATGGACGAGCAATCCGAACTCGATGCAAATATTCTGCCGAATGTCACGCCTTCATGGTGCAATTGATGGAGCAGGCACAGGTACCCGAGTCGGAAGACGACGACAAGCCGCCGAGTGGCAGCGTAGTGGATGGAGAGCTTAAAGATCAACGTCCACCAATCCCCACGCAAGATGGCTCGGATATTTCCAGTCTCCCTTCCAACCGCGATAGCTTCCATCGTACACGATCTCGTGCGTCGCAGAAATCACGTCGCGAAGGCGTGACGTTTCAGACCATTTATGACGGGAATCCGTATGATATTGACCGAGTGAACACGCGCGAATCCTTTAAACACTGAACAACATCCTTCTGTTGCATATATATTTAAATAAGTAGCACAATTAGACATAGACTTTGCATACTCAAAAAACTTTTTTGGGATCTTCCTTGGGAAAGTCCTTTTCACTGCAGTTAATGTCCAAAGCAAGGATGAAATTCCCGTATCTTGACAGCGGCCGCTATTCCTGTTTTAGAAAAACGCAGTGGGGGAATCACGTGGAGACGCGTTTTGGGCGTGTTGCAGGCTAGTCCCGATATGGCATTACGTCTTCCATCTGGTCATCGTTTCATCTTCCAATCGCCAGGTCTAAGTCCCGAGTCTGTGCACACTTTCATTAAAGCCGAGGAGAGATACTGCTCATGGGCCGAAGAGATCTATCTCCAAAGGAAATAAAATACCATGGGTATAACACCAGCAAAGAGAGCCAACCACCATGTAGACCTCAATCTTAGTGGCGATCGCACGCTGAAAGTGCCGCGTATCGCCGGACAACGATTCGGTCAGGACACAACCTACGTCCCCCTCAGCCAGGCCCCCCAGGTGTCCCTCGGTGGGGATGAAGAGGATGATGACCAAGCCGCAGCCCTAATTCAAGCGACGCAGGAGGGTGGCGATTCTACGACGGACACTATTACTTATGTGCTGTATGGGGATCTACACACGAAGATCGTGGGTGTGCGTTATTATAGAGGGCATGCGACCATCGGGGAGCATGTGCTTTTGAAGAGAGAACCGAGAAATCAGTACGATTCGAATGCCATCCGTGTTGACAATGTCATGGGGATGCAGATTGGCCATATCCCGAGGAACATGGCTGCCAAGTTGGCTAATTACATGGTATAACATGTTCTTGGATAATGCTGATCTTTTTGAAATTACTTACGTGGGATGTAGGATTCAAGGTCGTTGTATGTTGAGGGTGTTTTAACTGGAGTCATTGGCCCCTATGACTGTCCGATTGTGTTGAAGTTGCTTGGCCCCAGTGATCCTGAGAAAAGAGAGGATTTGAAACGCAGAATGCAGCAGGATAAGCTGCCATTGGGCAATATAAAGCTGGAAGAACGCGAAGAACGCAAGAGACAGAAGGAGCGCGAGAAGGCGGCGAGGGAAGCTGCAAAAAGGGCTCGTGCGATGGCCAAGGGTCTGGGGCAGCAGTGGGATGCAGAAAACAAGTTTGAGTATTCAAACCTTTTTACCGGGGAAGGCCTTGGGGAGGGAGAAAGCCTGGAAGAGCTTATTGGGCAGAGCAGCACCTTTAACCCTCGCGAGATTAGCCAGGTGGTAGAGAGCTTTGGGTTGAAAGAATCGGATCTAGAGAATATGCCGATGGCAGATAATCCGGCTGCGCTTGCTACGACGCTCTTACCATATCAGCGCCAAGGGCTGGCGTGGATGACCAGTAAGGAGAGCCCTAAGCTGCCTGACCCTGGATCAGATGATGTGGTCCAGCTGTGGAAGAGAAAGGGAAACCGATTTACCAACATTGCTACCAACTTCTCCACCGATAATCAGCCGCCTCTTGCGAGTGGTGGTATCCTAGCAGATGATATGGGTCTGGGCAAGACGATCCAGATCATCTCCTTGATTTTGGCCAACTCACAGCCGAGAACAAAAGATTCAACTAAGACAACATTGATTGTGTCTCCGGTTGGCGTGATGAGCAACTGGAAGAATCAAATTCAGGACCATACAAACCCCGATCAGGCTCCGCGTGTGCTCATTTACCATGGCACCAGAAAGAAGGAAGCCGGGAAACTAGACCAGTACGATGTTGTCATCACAAGCTATGGTGCCCTAGCGATGGATTACAAACCGAATAATACGGCAATTCCCGCAAAAGGCCTCTTTTCCATCCACTGGCGGCGTGTTGTTCTTGATGAGGGACATACCATCCGCAACCCGCGATCCAAAGGCTCCCTGTCAGCTTGCAATCTGCGAGCTGACTCGCGCTGGACCTTGACCGGAACACCTATTATCAATAATCTCAAGGATCTTTACTCGCAGGTTCGCTTCCTACGGCTCACCGGTGGACTTGAGGACCTGGCTGTCTTCAACAGTGTTCTGATCCGTCCTCTCATGGGCGAGGATCCAAATGCTCGTTTGCTGCTCCAGGCCCTGATGAGTACGATTTGCCTGCGTCGCAGAAAAGACATGAAGTTTGTCAACCTACGTCTTCCACCGCTTACGTCGCGTGTCCTACGCATCAAGTTTCACGATCATGAACAAGAGAAATATGAGATGTTCCAGTATGTTTCCACCGAATAACTTTCCATGATACATGGCACTAACAACGACACAGGGCTGAGGCCAAGGGCATGCTGCTAGACTTCAAGAGCAAGGATTAATCCGGAACTACCTACTCTCACATTCTGGAAGTCCTTCTGCGTATGCGACAAGTCTGCAACCACTGGGCCCTCTGTAAAAACCGTCTTGACAACCTAGCGGACCTCCTAGAGAAGAACAAGGTCGTCCCACTGACCTCAGAGAACGTCAAATCTCTCCAAGATCTCCTCCAAATTCGTATTGAAAGCCAAGAAACCTGCCCTATCTGTCTTGACACGCTAGAGCAACCCGTAATCACAGCCTGCGCCCACGCCTTCGACCTCGGCTGCATCGAAGAAGTGATTGAACGACAACACAAATGCCCGATGTGCCGCGCTGAAATCGAGAACTCGACCTATCTTGTCGAACCCGCCGGAGAAATGGGCGAAAGCACCGACACCATCGCAGTAGACCCCGACAACCCCAGCAGCAAAATCGAGGCCCTCATCAAGATCCTAACCGCACAAGGCCAAGCCGAAGGAACCAAGACCGTCGTCTTCAGCCAATGGACCTCATTCCTGAACCTAGTCGAACCGCACCTCCAGCGATCCGGCATCGGGTTCGCACGCATCGACGGCAAAATGAACTCAACCACCCGCGACGGCTCAACTCAGCGTTTCTCCACCGACCCCGACTGCAGAGTCCTCCTCGCCAGTCTGAGCGTGTGCAGCGTCGGCCTGAACCTCGTGGCTGCGAACCAAGCCATTCTCGCCGATAGCTGGTGGGCCCCCGCGATCGAGGACCAGGCGGTCGATCGTGTCTATCGCCTAGGCCAGAAACGGGAAACGGCGGTCTGGCGACTTGTTATGGAAGATAGCATTGAAGATCGCGTTCTTGCTGTCCAGGAACAGAAGCGGAAGCTGATGCTGGCTGCCTTCCGGGAGAAGGATAAGAAGAAGGTTGATGATCGGGCGACGCGGGTGGCTGATCTTGAGAAACTTCTCACTTGATTTTTTTCTTATGAATATTGCTTGTTTATTATTTTTATCTTTCTTATTTCTTTGCGATGTTCGACTATCCGACTCCTTCCCGGCGTACTTCAAAGTGTTGGGCGTACTGGAAGATTACTGAAAGACTCGGTACTAAATTCTTTTGTTTTTCTTTGTATCAATTTTTTATCTTCATATTTTCGGCCCTTCAATTTGTGTTTCATCCATTTTACTTTTCGGTGCTCTCCATTGTCTGGGTCGTTTAGAGGATGCTAACCTTCAGATAAAATTGAATTATTGTTGATATTTACTCGAGACATTATAACCCTTTGATGCGCAATTGGGTCATGCTAGACTATGTACTGGCCATCAGGCACTGTCATGCTCCGAATATATTTCTCTCGAAACATCCGGTTCAAACAAAATCCAACGCAAACTTGGGTATGTTGCTTGACCCGGGAAAACTCCAGTCCCGGCGACAAATGAAGTATGTGACAGTAGTCCATCTCCCGCTGAAAAAGAAAATACAAGTGAAAAGAGAATGAATGATGGGGGATGTGGGGAAAAGCTTGACGCTAAAAGAACAGGGGTGGCGGCCCAGCACCAGTATGATCATACCCACATGAGTAATTAAATATTTGGACGGAATGAGAAAAAGTAAAGTCGACGAGAATAGGATGAGTAGAGAGCAAAGTAGGTCCGAGTAAATAAATCGAAACTTTAGCCCTAGCCGGTCACTGTCAACTTTACTGAGACCTGCAGCTACTGGACCTTTCTGGCACTGGTTCAGAAGGCTGCGATTGGCCCCTAGTCGGAGCTGGATGCTGTTGTAGAAGGCCACCAGTTTCCACAGCCGTCTCCGAGTATATGGTGGAGCCAATCGGAGGAGACAGCGACATGCCTGCACGCATAGGTAGATCGCCCCCAAGCGAAGACGAGCCGAACAAAGGAGGTTCGGAACTTGGGACTAGAAAAGAATTCGGTCCTGTAGAATTGGGTCGTTGCATTATGCTCGTATCAGGAGCGAAAGTGGGTGGGCGAACATTATGAGCGGATAGGGGAATCGACGGCGGGTAGACCGCGGGTGCGGGAGAATACGGATGCGGGAAAGATTGTGCTGGCATATACACCTGATGTCTCTGCTTTTCTTCCTGGAGCCTTTGGTATGCGTCTGGGTCTATGCGCTTAAGCCGCTCTTCCTCAAGCTCTTGTTCCACACCTCGATGCTCTTCCTCTGTTAATTTGTCGTTGCTTTCCAGCTGGAAGGTTTGGGTCAGAGTGATTTTGCGGATCATCCTTTCTTCTTTTCCAGCCTCCTCAAGTATAATTTTGTCCAGGACAAGAGGATCTTTGCCAATGAACTCGGTAACGTCTTCCTGGCCAACCTGCTTTGCAGCGAAGAGATATTCACCCAGTTTTTTATTTGCATAGCGGATTGGATTCTTTTTGTCAACCACTCGATATGCGAGTTGCGTTTTGAAGACTGCTTTTTGATGCACGATCTCTTCAAAGGTTCCTCCAGCAACGAACCGATACACATAAACCGGTCTTTTTTGTCCAAGACGATATGCACGTCCCACGGCTTGCTCTTCCCACACTGGGCTGAAGGAGAAGTCGAAAATGATGACACGGTTTGCACCAGGGATGTTTAAACCCAAGCCCCCTGCGCGAGTTGAAATCAGATAGACCTGCTTCTCGGTACCGGCATTGAACTGCTTAATTGCCTCTTGTCGACTGTGGATTGGCGTTGATCCGTCTAATCGGGAATACGAACGACCAGAGGTTTTCAGGATATGTTCAATGAGATTAAGAGTGGGTATACTCAGGGAGAAAACTAAAACCTTGTCTCCTGCCATGATAGACTCATCAATGATCCTGTTCAAGATCTCTGCTCGGGGAGATAAATTTAGAGCCATCATATCTGAAACCCCCGCAAAAAGCTTTTGTTGCGCAGAGACAAGCCCGGCTACATTTGAAATGCCAGCCTGCGTAATCGGCTCATCACCAGGTATGTCTTGCTCTGAATCGTCTAACTTCTTATGCTGGTTGACCGCATCGCTTGCACGGCTGAGAATTTTCTCTCTGAAGCACGCTGGGTGGTGACAGCATAATCCAAGGATAGCAAGCCATGTCCATATCTTTGCATTCCCCGTATCCTCACTCGCGCCAGAGAGAACAGATAATATATAAGAGTCGTAGACATGTTTCTGCAAAAGGGATAATGGGACCGTTATGACGAATTCTATTTTCGGTGGCAAGCTTCCTTCGAGTACCGTGATATCAGCACGATTGATTTTGGGGTTCAGGATGCGTTTGAGAACCTCAAGCTTCTTCAGCGACCTTCGCCTTTCGTAGTGGCTGCTATCAGCATAGAGGCCTTCTTCAATAGGTTCAATATAATTAGCCTTGAATTCAATGAACCCTCCCAGGTAGCCTTCTGCGATCCAATTAACCATTGCATAGTAGTCAGTCAGACTATTTGCAAGAGGGGAACCCGTCAGGGCAATGCGGCTTTTGGAGCGGAATTGTGATGCTGCAGTAGTGATTGCGGAAGTTGGATTTTTCATGTTATGAGCTTCGTCTGCGATGATGATATTAGGGCCTTCCAGCAGCCATTGCCTGACATGGTCGTGGTTCTTTTCAGAAAGAGGCTTGCCGCCCTTTTTATTCTCCTTGTTGAGGATCCACATACGGAACATACTATAGCCCATAATCAGGATCCCACCTTCCCTATTCCAGTTCGAGACCTCTTCTAGTCTTGCAGTTACTGGGCCAGTTGATGTTGATATTTGTCTCAAAGGACCAATTGCTGATCTTTTAGGAGTCCACATAACAAATTCATCATACCAATTCTCAATGAGAGAGGGCGGGCAAAGAATAAGCGTTTGTGACCGGCGGAAATGTTCTGGCACCTGCTGTCTTATATTCAAGTCCTTGGAATTGGCAGCGGTAGAGATCGTAACCAGGAGAGATATGCTTCAGAATATTAGTATCAGTCAACGCGCATGGATAACGAGCACCTACACTTGCATGGTCTTTCCTAGGCCCATCGTGTGCGCCAGTAAACAACCCTGTTGGTTTTCGTCCTCTATCAATTCTCGCCACATGAATTGGATGCCTTTCAGCTGATGGGGTTTCACCCGACGGCCAATGTGGGGATCCAGGTAGATGACAGTACTGCCGAAACTAACAGCCTGATGGTTGGGATCTTCATTGTTCAAGCCCTTGCTTTCTAACGCCCTTTCTAGTCTTTTCCTTTGCTCATCTTGAAGTTCAGCGCGGCGCTGTGCAGTCTCCTGGTTTAATTTAGCTTCTTGGCTTTCTTTCACTGCCCTCTTCCGCTTTTTATGCGGCGAATTGGTAAGGTCGACGGGTTCTGGAACGCCCGTGGGCTCTGGTGGCTCTGCGTGAGTCTTTCTCTCTTCCCGTTTTCGAAAACTGCGCAGTCGATCACAAAGTTTATAGAAGAAGGTTTGAAAGCGGGGAATATCAGATCGCGCATTCTCGATATGGCTTTTAGGAATACCCCTTAGCTGCAGACGAGCGCAGTTCACCCACGAAATGTAAAGCGAGGCAGTGCGCATGATAAGCTGGTTTTCGTCCGGTTCCAGGCGCCTAACCGCTTCTCGGCCTTTGCTTAATGCTTTTAGGGCACTATTAACAAGATGACGTAGGGCAGGGGCCTGATATTTCGGAATCCTCTTTCTCAAGTTTCGCAGTTCCTCAGGGGGGAGGCATCCTATTAATTTCGCCAGCAGCCTGACGCGATCCTTGCGGCTCTCCAGTATTTCCCAAGGAACCGAAGACATGTTCTCAATGTCGTCCGCTTCTGGAAGAGGTGGAGTTTCTTCTTTTTTGCCTTTCATAGGCCTGGACCCAAGGCTAGGAGCAGGAGATATGGAAGCATTTCTTCCCCGTTTTACCTTCGACGTTGTTGATTGGACAGGATTCAAAGGGGGGGTTTCAACGGTAAACTCATCTGGCTCAGGGGATTCCAGTGTGAGGTCAATCACCGGCTTATCTGTAGCGGGTGGTGGGGAGGGGGAACTTGATGTAAAGAAATTGTGTCTTTGGGGTCTGGATCGCCGTATTGTGCCAGAAACGCTGATAATATCATCATCACCGTCAGAGTCTGAAGAAACCGGAGAGAAACTTTCTTGCTCTCGCTCCATAGTGTGATGAATTATTGCTGAATCATCAATGAAATCGTCCAGTGAGCCAGTTGAAGCAGCGTCAGATTCCGAATAAAGTGATTCTTCATCACCCTGCCTAGGTTTCGGTGCCTTCCTGGGGTTGGAAGGAGGAAGTGGCAGCGAAACCTTTGGAGGACAGCTTGGTTGTTCCAAGATTGAACGGCGCCACTCTTGCTTCTGTATGCCGAAAACCGTCTCTTCCAAACTTTTACATTGTATACGCAGCTCGTCTGAGGATGTGTATTCATTCTCACGAACCGCTTTTCGGAATTTGTTGAGGCTAGATTCCAGGCGAAGTATCTCATTTGTGATAACTTTGATCTCGTCATTTGTACGATTTCCCTTTTTCGCAGATATCCAGAGCCTTCGCGCCTTAGCTTGCTCTTTTGGCTTGGCAGCTTGACGCCAATTGTTTTCATACTCTGCAACACAACTCTGAATGATCGAGTCAATCTCCGGGAGGTCAAGCTTTGTAGCTTTCTTCGGAACGTGTTCGCTACTTTCATCCTCAATTTCCTGCCATGTTTCGTCATCAAAAGCACCCTCAGACCCAGAGTCTCCATAGAGTGGAAGGGCATCTCCGGGATCTTCTCGATATTTATCAAGTAGACGAGAAAAGAACTCATCGATGCTGGATATCTGAGCTCCGCCTTTCTTCACCAGGAGATATTTCAATTCAGGCCAGTCTCCAACCTTTTCTTTGCTAATAGAAACTTTTCCATTCCGATCAGTGTATAAAGTGAAAAATCTCCCGCTACTGTCGTTTACCATCATGGGTTGGTATGGGACAAGAGCCAAATGTTTCTTTTCATCTGAGCTTACCATAATTGGCTGTTGATGAAAGAAATGATTGAGGCGTTTATTGACAAAAGTACGCTGGCCAGGAGGTAGCTTAGGGCAAATCATTGAGAAGGTGGTATTCTCTTCAGTTGGAACAGAAGGGTAAAATATCTGTGCAGGAGCCAAAGCAGCTGGTCCCATATACCAACTATCAGCTCGAACTTCGTCCTCGATGTATTCTGGGGCCAGATTTTCAGTATGAGTTTTGTCTAAGGAGCTAAGATTCAGCTTGCGCCTTTTCCTGCCCCGATCGTCAATGGTAATATGTTCCTGTGGGCGAATATGCACTGAGATTGGGCTCTCTAAGGGTTTCCCTGGGTTCAGCACATTTACACCCTCAATCGCTCTCTGATGATCATCGGTGAGATTAGGGTGGGGTTGAGGGGTCTCTGGAGAAGTGGCTATAGGTAATGGCATTCCTTTAGAGCTAGATGGGGCAAGGGCAGGAGTCGAATAACGAGTCAGTGCAGGCTGAGGCTGATGGGTCACGTGCTGTAGGTATGGAGCAACTGGAGACGCAACACTTGGGGATATAGTTCGCTCCTGGGAGACAAGACCATGAGACTGCTGGAATTTTGATGAGCGTTGTCTAAGATACCGTATGGCCATCATAATACAGCTACGGTGTCCAAGAGCTCTCAAATTCAGATCATCGCGAAGTGCATCCTTGTCAACATCCTGCAAGAGCACCTCCCCCGTTATCAGATTGTCCCGGAGCGCTGCCTCGAAGGAGGTCGGTTCTGGTCGAGGGAGAGGTGATACCGACTGGGACCATGGCGTTTTGGGGTCATGACACAGGAAATTTACCACCTCATCAATAGTCCAGTCAAAAGGGTCCTCAAGGCTAGTTTCCATTTTAGCCGCCGAAACCTGAAGTCGCGAAGAGGCAGGGTTGGAGGTGACGGCAACTGGAAGTCTGATTAAATGATCGAATCATATCCATTTAGCAATCATCAGAAAGAAAGAAATTTCAGGGGCAAGGTAGCTAAGGGGATCGTGATGTCTCTGAGATGAAAGACCAAAGGTCGAGGTAATAGGGAAGGAAAGAAGATACGGAGTTAACGAAGGTTTCAGAGCGGGAAATTTTCGATTATAAAAGGAAAACAAGGGAGCATAATTCGCAAGCAGAAAAAAACCAAAGAGATAGAAACAGGTACATGACAGGTCACAGACAAGCTGCATTTACATGGCAGCGTGTCGCACGAGCCAAAAGCGGAGACGCGCTGAGAGGGACCTTTTTCGTCTTTTGATGAGCGATAGCATCTTTCTGCCCATTCAAAAGGCGGTGTATAGGGCGGCAGGAGGCATCGATGGCGTGCGTGCGTGCGGTTTATCGCGGGGCTTACTAATCATCGAAAGCAGGACCCCTCCAAAGGGTCCCGACCAGTCTGAGGCATCTCACCACTATTTTCCTCTCTCTTAACTTTTTTTTCACTCTTTTTACTTCCTAGATGTTCGGAGTATATGTTATGAATCTATAGACTCTTTAGAGCAGAAATTGAAATCTTCAGACATGGCAGACACCGTTTACGATACCTATCCTCCCCCACTCAACCCCGCACAGAAGGAGTTTCTGGTGAGAACAATCAAGGATTGGGCAACTCAGAATGGCCTTCTAGTTCGACCATCTCCTACGTTCGTTCCTAAGGAATCCGATCCCAACGGGGTGCTAGCGACAAATGCACCGGTGACATTATTTCCTAGCCCCTTCCCTCGAGCTTGTTTCGAGGAAGCAAAAGCCCTCCAGACCGTGTACAATAAGCTCTATGCTGCGATTACGTGCAGTGAGGAATGGATTGGTAAGATCGTGGAAGAGTAAGGGCTCATTCTAGTTACATCTTCTCTATTTTGAAAATGCCTTCTGGTGATGTGTGAGAGTCTCCGAGTTATTGAGATATTAGAGCTAAAAAGTGGGTTTTGAGCGCAGTCTTATCGACGTTGATGACTTCATTTCGAACCTGTGGAAAGCCCATCTTTCTGTACAAAAAGAGGGCTACGTTCAAACGCTTTCGCTTGGTCTATTCCGGTCCGATTACATGCCCCATGTCCCCTCAGAGACAAGTGTGCCCCAGTTGAAACAGGTGGAATTCAACACTATTTCATCATCCTTTGGTGGTCTATCTACTCTTGTGACATCGCTGCACTCCGAACTATTGCAATCTCCTCCGGGCCATCCTATCGCGTACCCTTCTCATCCCTTATTGGACTCGAACTTGCCACCAGAGAACACTGCTGTGGAAACACTATCCGCGGGGTTAGCTGCAGCACATGGCGCGTATGGCCCTTCCAAATCCACACCGGCTCTCCCAACCTGCATTTTATTCGTTGTACAAGAGGGCGAGAGAAATACATTCGATCAATTGGCCCTCTCTCGACAACTCTCGAAAGTCAGCAAGATCCCTGTATTCCGTCTGCTCAGCTCTGAAATTTTGGACCACACATCTATACCCGGCTCGAATCCCGCGCGGCCGCTCCTATACCACCCCCCTCACTCCGCTGAAGGTGCACAGTTTGAGGTGACAACTGTATACCTACGGTGCTTCTACACACCCAACGACTATAAATCCGAGCGCGACTGGGAGGCCCGAACCCACCTCGAGCGCTCTGCTGCCATCAAATGTCCAACCGTTCTAAACCAGCTCTCCGGTTCGAAAATTGTACAGCAAGTGCTTGCCAGCACCTCGGGGCCTGACCACCTTGCGAGTTTCCTGGCCGACACTGACTCTGCCACTATTTCGCGACTACGGAATACCTTCGCTCCGCAGTACGACCTCTCCGCAGGTGGGAAGGGTAGAGACCTAGCTCTGAACCCCGAATCAGCCTTGAATCACGTCCTCAAGCCACAGCGCGAAGGCGGAGGCAACAACATCTACAAGGACGCCATTCCCGATTTCCTGCGCTCCATGCCAGAAAGCGAATGGAAGGGCTGGATCCTCATGGAGCTGATCAAGCCACCCGTTGCCGCAAAGAATGTCGCCTTACGCAGCGATGGCGAGGTCCTCAGTGGCGGCGTTATCGGTGAACTCGGTGTATACGGCACCATCCTCTGGGATCAAGCTGGTGGAAAGATCCTCCACAACGAACAAGGTGGATGGCTAATGCGGACGAAGGCCAAGGATGTGAACGAGGGTGGTGTGGCCACTGGATTTTCCAGTTTAGATAGTATCATCCTGTTTTAGGCTGTTTTATGCACTGTAGATAGATATATTCTTTTCAATGCAGTATACATGACCGTCATCTAGAGACTTTTGAGCTTCAAACCCTGTCCGATCACAGATGTCGTTCAGATTAAGTTACTGCCAAGCTATGATCTGCTGTGCACGGATACACACCAACAGGAGGATGATAAAAGCTTGGACACGCTCCCTGTGACTAAGCAAGGTCAGCCAATCAGACTCACCAATTATAGCTAGAGATCTGATATAATTGGCTATTAACATTAGTCAGCAAGCCTGGGTGTTGTCCAGGCTTCTGTTCTGTCACCTCCCTGCTCCTTGTTCAATGATTCTCCATCCACAACAAGTTCAATCCAACTTTACTCTGTTCCTCCCACTTTCACCTTACTCTGTACATCAAAAGAAAAGATAAAACAAAACACAATTATTTATTATTTATTAGTCACTATTCGCCTCTCTAAGGCATCTATTTACCTCTTCATAACTTCATAACCCGGGTCGTTAGCTGGCAGTACATCGCTCTGATCGAGCATTTCGCGTCAAATCAGGCTCTAAAATAGTTCCGATGATGATCCGATCGGCTGAAACCTCCAAACACCGAAAAAGCAGGAACAGGAACCGACAAAACGACCACCCGCGAAACAGGGGGAAAAATCTAATTTACAGAACAGAACAAAACTCGACTGGGGAATTAACATGGTGCCATGCTGCTTTCGCGGTTATGGAAAGCTGGGAAGGGGGGCTAATAACACAAGGGAGAAAGGAGAAAAGAAAACGACAAGAACGACAGAACTTGAACGAGGATCTGTACTTGCGCCAGAAAACAAAAACGAGACGAAGAACAAAACTTGAACGCGAACCTGAACCTGAACCTGAAACTGTACTTGCGCCGGAAATATAATAAAAGAGAAGAAATGGGAATCGGAATGCAGGGCTCGACCGAAGGGAGTAGTAACACAAAATGGGAAGAAAGGAAAAGAAAAGAAGATGAAGGTGATTTCTAAATCACGCCCGATAGTAGGGATGAACAAGAGCCATGTCTGCCATGGAACGCTCGTTGGCGTAGTAGTCAGCCAACATCTGGTCGAACAGGGACCCATAAGTCATTTTTGCGAAGGGGTTAACCCGGACAGGCTTGATGACTGGATAGATTCTAATCGATGGGTTGCAGGGCTTTTCCGGGGCACTAATATCGGAAGGGATGGCCTGGAGGGGCTCTTCTGATAGCTTGGCTCTCTCTGCCCTAAGCATTGGTTCGTGGTAGCATTCCTTGTCGCAGAAGCCGTGGTAAGAGAGGGCGGTAGATGGCTTGAAGGCGGATGGCGACTTGGACTTGGTAATCTTTGGCGATCCGATGGGCCGGAGGACTTTCTCTGTCTTGGTTCGTCTCTGGGGAGTTTTGACACCAAAGAATAGGTCGACTTCATGTGGGTCAATGGTCAATGGTAGTTCATCGTCGGGAATTTCTCCGCGAATGACAGGCAATGGACCATCTTCCTCATCAAGTTCTTCGTCGAATTGGACGAACTTGTTGACATAGTCTTGCATTTGAGTTTCCTGTTCTGAGGGTGCCAACTCCTGCAGCTCAATGTGGGTTTGTGTCTCGGGCTGAGGCTCGAGTAGAGTCTCCAGTAGAGCGTCGAGTTTAGACTCGAATTCAATGTCGAGCTGAGTCTCGATTTGAGTGTCCAGTTGAGTCTCGAATTCAGCCTGGAATTGATTGTCAAGTTGAGCCAGAAATTGGGTCTCGACTTGAGTCTCGAGTTGAGTGTCCGCTGGAGTCTCGAATTGAGCCTCGAATTGAGTGTCAATTTGAATGCCGAGTTGAGCATTGATGTAAGTCTCGAGTTGAGCTTGCAGTTGAGCCTGGGTCGGTGTGCTCTTTGGCTTGTGACCACGAGCAAAACGTCCTTTCTCAGAGTAATACTCCGGAAGTGGGATACGTCCCCCTGCCTCGCCTAGAGCAGGATCGATAAGGCCTGGGGTAATTCCCCGAGTAGAGTTCGCAGATGGATCGACTTCCATCGCGGCCATCTTCTGAAAAAGCACAGCTTCAAGCTCACGGCTGCGCTTGTTGCCCGAATCCCACGCAATCATGTGGAACGACTGACGGAATCTCACCCCGCGCTGCTGCAGGGCATTCTCGTTCACTCTGAATTCTGGATGCATACGATCGGTGATATCTTTGAGGTGAATACGGCGGTCGAGACGCATCCAGGTTTCGACACGGAACTCTTCCACGGCGGACGAGATGTTGTCTGGGAGGACGGGAAGCTTCCTAAGGAATTTACCATGGATTTGATAGTCCATTAGTGGCACCTCCACGCCCTTTCCTGACTTGCCCTCGGCTTTCAGCTGGTAGAGGATATCTGGGAGGTTGGTCCATGACCATCCAACTTGTTCAGGGTGGAATAGGGTTTTATTACGAGGGTCCTTGACATTAGGAGAGTCTTGACGGGGGACAGTGCGGACTACCATTGGTTAGCATGGGACTTTGTGCTGAGGTATAGGGCGACTTACCTTTCTTGTTTGAGCTGTCCTTCGACTTTGTGCTCTTGATCACCTTGAACTCCTTCATGGTGGAAGACATTGTGATACAATATCACTGAATCCCGGTCAGCTATCTTGTACTGCACCACCCCCGGTCCAATTGAAACAGGGGCACCGAGCTAATTGTAAGTGCTACATACCTGAATTTGCTATCTGTAGCGATTTTGAGTAGTTGATCTTGTTGCTTATGATGTTGCTTGACAGTAAACAGTACACGTTCGAACGAACAGAGAGCAATAGCTGAAGCAGAGAGACTCCAGGATAAGGAGAGAAGAGCAAGACAGTCAAGACCTCCATCGTGAGCGTGTGTATCCTATTGTTCTACCTTTGTAGCGTCAAGACAATTGGGGAGGCTGGTATAGATGTCCGGATTAGGCGAGATATCGTGATGATGGAAGGTTTCAGGTGGGGGGGTAAGGGGGCGAAGAGGAGGGGAGGAAGAGGGGTAGGCGACGACGGGGGACGAAAGAGCAGATATTCGCTCTTCAAGGTAGACGGTTTACCTGCCCCCGACCTACGCATATTTCTGTCATACTATCGACTCATATCGATCCCCATTTCATCTCCATCCGCAATAGTGTAAATATGTAGCTTCTTCTCTTCAAAACGAATCCCATGTTAGCTATGATACAAACGTTGTTGACGTGATGTTGGCAGTCGAGCATCCCGGAGGAATTTGTCCTCGAACTACCCAACTCTTCCAATTCTCCCAAAGGCCTTTCCAGATGCAAAAAGTGAGAAGATTATTGCGAGGAGATCTCCACATCTTATGGGACCTGAGTTGCCACCCCCAGCCGCCTTACTACTCTTTGTAGATGAGTCACATCCTGCATGAATAGATATGAATGGGCATGCTGTCATTCAATATGCAAGAAAGAACAGCATGCAGGAGACAATAGATATCATTAGTCAGTATCACCCAGCCTTTTTCATTATTCTTTATGCGGAGGCTGATAGTAGAGACCTTCTGAAACGCGAGTTGACAATAGGACCCAGCCCACAATGGAGCTTATTGACGCCGCTTCAGATTGATCTACAATGGGTTTGCCTTGTGTTCTTCCAATGTGGCCCACTTTCCCATTCTCGCTGCATTTCGAGGGGGAGGACCTCCCAGGCTCCCTGAGTGAAGCCGATGCCAGCGGATATACCATCTTCTACTCCGTACGACAGCTAGAAAATATTCGAAAATCGACGGCGTCCATCGAGTAAAAGGAATACTGAACCTTGGCATTTGTCCTATAGGACACCAAAGTAAATCACCTTTTGAGTTTCGTTCGCTTTTTTGTATGTCTTTTTTCTCCTTTCAATATTCATCTCCCTTTAAGAATGACGACCTGAACTGAGAGAAAATGACCATTTGCCCAAAAGGCTAGCTAAAGAAACTGGAATATTCACAAACACAAGATAGCAGATATTTCAGTATTCAGAGTCCATCCTTTCTCCAAAGGTGTAACTGTATCAGAAAGCCAAGCAGATCAAGTCCGAAACTTCGTAGTACGGGAATTATACGGTCCCCTTGGTGGACAGTGTACTTGTTTCCTCTTTTTCTTTGTGACGCCTATCAAGAATATATCATAGCTCTGTTCTCCTTGTCTCTTTACCCAGCGAAGTCGCCTGCTTCGGGATGCTCGGCGTTATGGGTCTGCGCAAGTTTAGCTTTCTTTGAACCAGAGGCACTCGCGCTTTAAAGCATAATACATTAGCTTTTGAAGTGACAAATGGGAATCTAGATTACCTACCTTTCAGTGGTATCAGCTGCTTTTTTCTTACGAGACGCACCTTTCCCGGCTTCGGGGCTACGAGAGACCAATTGACCTCGATTCAGTGGCTGATATGGTGGCGGCGGGTTTTCAACACTCAAGAGATTATCCGAAAAAGCGTCCATCTTGGGCAGTGGAATGCGGCCCCCTTCTTCTCCGAGGCTCGGGTTTATCAGACCAGGCGTCAGGCCTCTGGTGCTGTTCGCCGCGGGATTAATGCCAAGCGCCTGCAACTTTTCAGACAGGACCTCTATTTCTTCCTCTGAGTCCCATGACGCAAGGTGGCACTGGTTTCGGAAGCGGTGACGACGCATGGCTATCTTTTTTTCAGGAATCATATGATCGGGATTAATACGGTCAAGTATGTCGGATGGCTTGATGCGACGGTCGAGGCGCATCCAGGCCTCAAGCCGCCAGCCTTCCACCCACGATGAGATCCGCTTGGGGAGAACAACAAAGTCTTTCACGGTTTTCCCAAAAATCGGTTCCTTGTAGTCTTTAAGGAGCCTTTCAGACGTCCTGTTCCAAGATGCTGGCTTTAAGACGTACAGGATATCTGGGAGATTGTTGACGTTCCAGTCTTTTTGACCCACGTGAAAAGAAGTCAGGTCACTATACGAAGGTGTATTGAGGAGAGGCTGCTCGTCTTGGCTGAGATTGACTAGTATGGGAATGCTTGTCTGTGCTTGGGGCTCCTCTTGTTGGCTAGGAGAATCACTTGGCGAGCGGGAGTGCGCTTGGTCATTCTCTGACTGCGACTGAGCTTCATTCTGCTGAGAAACATGTTGACCTGGCTGCGCGAAGACAAAGTCAACAACATTGAAATTAATCCTGAAACCAGTGTTTGAAGTACCACCTACAGCTTGCTGAACTGGGGCCTGGGGAGCTGGGGCTGGTAGAATTGGAGGTCTATGAACGGGCACCTGCTGAGCCTCGCTGCCTACAAGTAGACCGTACTCTGCTAGGCCCTGCTGAGCTGCAGCATATACATCTGGCGGAATATGAGTTGGGTTCTGCTGACTTAGGACCTCCCGAAGTAGGCGATGCATAGCAGGGTGAATTTGAGGTGGGGGTCGCTGAACTTGGGACTCCCCAGTCAGAGCATGTCGAACTGCACCATATAGGGATTGGTCAGTCTGGAAATGGGCTCGGTGAATATTGCATTGTTCCTGTTTCTCCGTCTGGTATGCTGTCTGACCATAAGAACGATTTTCAACTTGGGCTTGGAGAGGCGGTTGAGCTCGCGTAAAATCCAAATTGGGATGGCTGTGTGAAGGCTGCATTTCTTGAGGGTAGCCGTGAAGTCGTGAGTGGGCTGGTACGTGGGTGTGGTAATGTGTTTGAGCTTGTCCCTGAGTTTGTTGGGGAGTCTGTGTCCATGGCAAGCTTGAGAGACCGTGTGGAGGCTGTGGGCCACCAATATTTGGCCGAGGAAATTGTGCGTGTTGTTGGTGCGAATGTTGGAACGGCTGCTAGATAACGAGAATGAGTGAGCTCTCTTTCTCTTCTTTGAGTTTGATGGGAAATTTTAATCACTAACCACATTCGGGCCCTGGTAGTGTCCCCGAATCGGCACCTGGGCTGCGTTTCCAAGTGGGTAAGCCGCCTGTCCGTTGTGTGGTCGTTGCTGGTATATGGGAATGAGTGTTGAAGGACAAGGATGTCCATTCACGAGGCCGCGAGGGTCGCCATTAGGAAGAGACTGGGACATATGGACGTGACCCTGATAATTATGATGTCCGTTCGGATACCCATTGTGATGGACCTGGTGGTGGGCGTTGGGAAATCCATTGTTGTAATGAGGCTGATGAACCTGATAGGTGTTTCCATACCCTGTGCGAGGTGCTGCCTGTTCTTGAAGCTCTACAGATTCCTGAGAGTGGCCGGCAGCTTGATACATGGGGTGTTGCATTGATATTTATATCAAAGGATAGGTTCTTTTAAGGGGGGTTCATCCAAATTCTAAACTCTTGAATGTCAGTCGTATTCTAAAAAAAGTATCAACACGTCCAAAATGACAGCGACGTCGCAATGGGACTCGATTTATGGGAACAGGGACAGATCAAAACTAGAACCTGTTTCATATGAAGTGAAGAAATGGAAATACAATAAAAAAAACCTACATTTATTGGGTTGTTGGTGTCTAGGTAGGAGCAACTGGGAGTTAAATTGTTGTGAGAAATTTTTCCAGGCATCATGATTCTTGGTTTTCTAGGTTTTCTAGGACTAACTAAGCCTAGAGAGTGAAATTTGGAACTGTGATGAAGCTATCGACAACTTCACAACAGAGCCAAGTCTTTCTACTCCTTTGGGTGTTCTATTTGTCCATGAAGCAGGGGAAAGCTCCTGCTTAAGGCAAGTATTTACAAGTGGGCGCTATTGGATTTGTAAATAAATACCGTGTTTTGTTTTATATTGTTGAAGGTTATCAGCCGATTATATTCAAGATGAGGCACAGCTCTGTTGATGTTGAGATGCACCAAAATATAGAAATCCGTCTACCAATCCCGATCCCGAAAAAAAGCAAGCTTCTCACCACAAACAACCCTCTCTTCCTCTATAGACGGAGAATACCTCACATCCTTAAGCAACTTATCCCATCGCACCTAAATTCAAAACACTTAAACCTCTACTATTACGCCAAAGTTTCTTCTAATACACCACCATCATGTCCGGGTCACCACCTCTACTTCGTCTCATCCGAACTGCAAGTACTGTCAAGACCCCATCCGGGAAGACCGTAGCTCCTGTCAACAGATACAATCTGCAGGTGTCATGCCGGGTGAAGCCCAACGCATCTGGGAATCGAGAAGGTGTCGCTGCAGTCGGAGCTGAGAAGGTGGATATTTGTGTTGCTGCAGTTCCAAGAAAAGGCGAAGCGAATGCAGCAGTGTCACGCCTTTTGGCTCAGGTATTTCATTCCCATCTCCTTCGATTTCCACGAACTTTCAGATGCACATTCTCCATGGAACTCCAAAATACAATAAAAACAAGCTAAATATAGGAATGAGAATAACAGATACTCGACGTTCCAAAATCCAATGTTGATGTTATCCAGGGGTTGAAATCGCGTGACAAAACCTTGTGTGTCACAGATTTGTATATTGCGTCTGACGAGGAAGAAAATTTTCTTCAAAAGACTCAGAAGAAGCTCGAGGATGCCGTTGTAAGGAAATAAACCACCCAAGACTGATTGAGAAACCGCATCGTTGTGATATCGTCCAAGTTGGACTCGTTGATCGATACAGAAATGTAATCGCAAAACACCCGAGGTGACATCACATCACGCATCTCCCGCAACTTTTTTTCCTCTGGCCTGACTGCTAATCCTTCATTCTTCAATCATATATAGCGACCACCAGAAACCCACGAAAGACATGAAAACAATCTTTGACTCAAGCCCAAAAGTCCCAGTCCCATAAACCAAAGCTCCCTCGCAAATATGACGTCCACGAAACGAAAAACCCCTGACGACACGAAAGTCATTCACTTTACCGCGCGCAATCCCCCATGGACCTACCTCAAACTTCAACTGTACGTCTGCCTTCCCCCCCCCCCCCAAAACCTCATTCTCATTCCCATAACGAATACTAATCAATCCCACAGAATCCACCAACCCGGCACCTCCCCCACCATCCAATCCCAACCTCTCGATCCCCTCACCGCACGAACCCACCTCTCCTCCGCCCTCTCCCAATTCCTCGGTCTAGCAGGGACCTCCATCTCAATCGACATCCTCAAAGTCACCCCCGAAACCCCACAGCCCCAGCCAACCGACAAGATCATCTGGATCCGCGTCCCGCGACAGGATGCCCCCGCCGTCGTTGCGGCAGTTAGCTCGTGGATTGGCGGAAATACAGGCTCTGATGCGGTGGGGAGTGTCGCGTGGAGGGTCCTTGCGAAGGGGAATTTCCTGGGGGCGTTGATTCATGGTGATGGGAGGGATTTGTTTGCTTCGTGATTTTTCGGGTGGTGAACAAACTTACGATGGGAATTAAAGCTAAAAGCTACAGGCTATAGGGTGGGTACACTTTTACGCCTTTGATGAGGGCGGGTGCACGTACCCAGGGGGATCGTCGTGTAACACCGAATGAACTATCTCTCTTGTTGAGTGAAATATACTCGGAATATTGGCTTCGGGTTGGATTGGATGGACTTCAACGCGACGATCACGCAACGCGCGCCAAAATATCGATGGTTCGCCAGCTACTCAGGATATTTTGCGATATCCTCTCTACTATTTGGCTGAAAAGCTATATGGGAACGAATCTGAGCCATCATCCCGGTGGCACTCGTGTGGAATCTGACTGCAATTAACGCTGCAGCACATGGAAAAAAAATTGACTTTACAATCATATTGAGACAGACAAACTTTTCTCGTGTACTTATATATACTTGCTAAATCCACAAGATATCAAAGAATATCCACAGTAAAAAATAACCGGTAACGACTGACACTCCTTGTACGACTGAAACAAATTATAAACACCGAATTTCAAATGCTTAGATATCTAACGACGCTCAATTTCCATGCTCCTGTGACGAGGTAAAACGAATGCATTTTTGTTGGATTGTCTTGTTTTTGCCCTTATTTTTGTTGATTTTGGTGGTGTTTTTTTTGGTAATATTCAATTTGGTTTCTTATACCACAGTTTTATCCGGAGTGACATGCTCCTCAGTCAAGGTAGGCGAACCTGAGCTGGAAGGTGAGGAGTTGGCGACCACCTTTGCTCGGAGAGCAGCACGAATATCGTCAACAGACCGGTCCTTCCAGGAGGGCAGGCCGATTGTGCTAAGGGGGTATAGAACGAGGTTGTCATCGCGGGCAACGAAGTCGTCGACTTTGGGGGGTGGCATGCCGGTGATAATATCCAGTTCCAAAGCGATTTGTCGGCAGTAGGTGTCCAGGGGAAGATCATTGACGTCGTGGCCGAAGGGGTTTTCGATTTCGCTGCCGATTGTTGCGACGCCAAGGATGATGTATGCAGCAACTAGTATCGACGATGTTAGAATAGGTAGGGGTTGATGCTGCTTGGGGCGCAGGGAACTCACCAATTGAACCGGGGATCGTGATCCATTCAAGTTTAGAGTACAGTTGGAAGGGCAGGATAAGAACGTAGATCCAGGCGATTTGGGCAATCGAGATACTGTAAGCGGCTGGGAGAGGGGTATCAAGCACACGCTCAGTTCCAGTGACGACTTCGTTCAGCTGGGAGATCGCAGTAACTAAGCAGAATTTAGCACAAAGGTCTTTCTAGCAGGTGTTGTGTCACATACTAGCTTGTCCTTGGTGGAGACCGCAGCCGAGGGTGCCGTTTGCAATGCACGTGTCGATATAGGCCGAAAGATGGTTGAGGATTTCGAGGGGAAGATGCCCCAATGGCTTCTTCGATCGCTTGATGAGTTTACGGGGGTTGGATTCAGCGAATGAAACGCCAAGGTATTCACCAAAGGACTTCCACGGGCTGGTCTTCCTAGGCTGGAGCCTTTCGCGATCGTGGGCCTCCTTAGCAAACGTATCGAGATATCCAACGAGACCAGCGAGATCATCATAACCAACATCAGGTTCGAAACGTAGCTTGTGCTTGAGAGAAATGGCGAAAGCGAGGATAAGGTTGATAGCAGTCCTTAAATTGGTCAGACACGAGAATAAAGGAGACCTATGTAGGGGAGGGTGCATACAGCTTTCTCAATAGATCGTCCTTTCCTAGCTCACCCGGCCGCTCAGAAGTATTGATCCAGATCGTACGAGCGAGGTTTCGAGATACTTGAGTTAATAAGGACCAAGACTTGCGTCCATCCGCCCATCTAGAACCCATGAGCAAGAGTTGAGGTATGGAATCGAGGAATAGCAGGCAGAAGGTACCTTTCATAGGCAGTAGAGCTTCGGAATGAAAGACTGAGACTGACGACGAAACCCAGAACAGTAAGAAGAATATTATCAACACCAACTGAGCACAGACAATCAGTTAGCAAAGCCGATCGCTATTGGCAAGCCAGCCTCCGTCACTTACGATTATGAACGTATTTTGAGAGACAGGTTATGAGCGTGGACCAGCCAGCTACAAAAGTAAGAGGAAGGATCAATTTAGGCATAATACTGCCGTGCATTCGAAGCATGATCGGCCATTTGGAATGTCGGTCCATATCCCGGGGCCCATGCTAGTCATTCGTGATCGGTTAGCAGAGTTCAGACTTACTTTCCCTGGTCAAACTTACAAAATAGCGATCTAAATCACTAGAGTTGCGTCGATTGAACATGAACTGGGAATCTCGGGATCCGGCCAGGTTTTCCAAGTTTTCCATAAAGGTTGGTCGTGGAGTCAGGCGCCCTGGGCTCGGACTCTTTTCGTCCTCCGAATCCTCATGGTGATGGTGATGGGCCGCAGAATTATGGTGGTTGTGATGATGGCGCACTTCCACCGGCACTGGGCCCGCGGGTTCTACAGCAGAAGCCGCAGCATGGAAGCCTCCTGCATCAGCAGGTGCTGAATGTCCGCCGTCCATGGTGGGTTGAAAGTTGAAGAGATGGGGAGAGAGTGTAAGTAGGACTGTCTACCAGAGATGGTCCGATAGGGAAGACGTAGGGGACTAAAGAAACGAAGGTCTGGGGATGAATTAATACGCTAATTGTTAGAAAGGAACGAACGGTAGAGGTAAAGAGTAGGAAAAGAACTAGAGAGAAGAGAGAAAGAAAGCAAAAAGACGATGTTGGTTAATCCTCAGTGCTGGACTAATATAGTTTTGACCATTCGTCACCTCCCGGGGCTAGCCACGCTCTAGCACAAGGAGATATTCTTAGATCCAAGACAGAAAAAAAAAAAGAAAAAAGCAAAAGAGGAAAACCCCCAGAGCATTGGCCCCGGACTAACATGACCGCCTCACAATTCTCTCCCCTCCCATCTGTCTCTCCGTGGGGTCCACCACCCCATTGGCAATAATTTTGACACGCGAGGCTGGAGGACAGTTAGGAACGAGCGCCGAGTGAGTCGACGAATCTAGGCCCCTGTTTCAGAAACCCACAACGGCGACCTCGGACACTGCGCCACTGAAGCTAATGGCCAGACGGGAACAGCCGTTGTAGCCAATCGTCCAGCGCAATTGGCTGCTGACTGCACGTCGACGCAGGCCAGGCTTTCAGTGGCTGCACAAATCAAAATCCCCGGTGTCTGTGATGAGTTGTGAAACACAGGAATTGACGGCAGTTCGCGCCCAAAACAATCCATGGCCTGTACAAGTCAAATGCGTTCATGATAGAGCAATCTGGGGAAGCCAGCAAGAGGAACTTGCTCAATGAAATGATGCTGCATTTTCCCCTCTGTACTCCATATTCTCAAATTCTCACATGTTTTGACCTCCTCTCTGCCGTGTAGGGGTCCACTCAGGTAAAATAAGTAACAAGAAGTGGGCCCCTTTCTATGCTTAGGTACGGTTGAAGTTTAGGCCTGCGCTTCCTTCCAACGTGGCAAGGGGATTTTACAACCCAATGCCTTGTCAGCCCCTCGCATAATTTTAGCTGCAGGACATACGTCGAATCGTACAGAGATTGTCATCATTGTTATACATCCACAAGTGACGTAGAATCAGAAAGCCGGGGATTATTACCCCCAACTCTTGACGGTTGTCTCACTAGTTTCCATCCGCGGTGCTGACAGGCTGGCAGCCTGGCTACATCAAAGTTAAATTTCAGGGGCTGAGTACAATGACGAGGGGAACTCCTCACAAACTGACCAAATTTTGACCCGACTCCACCTGTGGAAATTAATGATCTTGGCCTTTAATGTACTCCGTATCCTCTGATTCCTTCCAGGGCTCCTTGAGGATATCTAATTGGCCCCTGAAAGAGACCCTTGAACCATTACTCCTCTGGCTGAACTTTAGATGTTACTTTTCAATCACCTGGCGTTCTTGTTCTTACCTAAATCACGCTCCCTGGGCGGCTCGGATCGCGCGGAATATGCCTCGAAACTCTCGATTGTAATAAACCTTTTAATAAGACAACAAAAGTAATCATACACCGCTTCTGAGAAATTCCGAGCAGGGAAGTAATGCAAAAAAGAGGAGAATAATTGGTTAATAGTGATACGGAGAAGCATTACCTAGCATTAAAGAGAGGAATCCACTGCATTTCTCCATCACTTTCCAGAGCTACTACTCATACATATCCATAACAAAACCCCACAAAACCCTATGAGATAGATCAAAGATTAATGATCGGACACCGGTTCCAAGGTTCCAACATTTCTAAAGAGCTTCTAAGACTCCAATTTAACTCCTAAGTCCTAACTAGCCTCTACTTAAATTCTCGGTTCAAGGACCGACCCGTTGCGCTACGAGGGATTTAAAACTGTAGATAAGGAGTAAAATGTTTAATCATGGTCCCAAAAACAAACCCGATTATCTCACTCCTCAATTCGATCTTTCAGACACCGACTAACCATTCCCGATCATTATGCTGGGTCTAAGTATGCAGCAAGTTTAGAGTTAATATGCATAGGCAGAGCCTCTCTCTTATCAAACCTGTCTACTCACAGGCATTCCGACGAATTTAACGTATGGTCTCAAATTTCCATAAGTTTGCCTGATAATATATTGTTGTGAAGCATGCCTCTCTGCCTCTTTCTTAATATTTTGTTGATGAAATCTACTATTATTATTAACTGCCGGGAAAATAATCTTTCAGAAGTCGCAAATGGAGTAAAGGAAAGTTGGAATTCATACTGACCTGAAGATCCTTATATCAGGTTTACCCTGAGAATGCTTGGGCACCTTAAACGCCAATTTTAGGAAAGGTAGATTTTTAAATCCCGGAGATTTAATCGGGTCGTAAGAATCTATTGTTGACAGACCGGAGTTTATCTTGATTCACCTTGATAGCCTACTTCAGGGACCATCCTAGCTCGTTTACGTAACGACGACAAGATTGCAGAAAGAGCTTCGACGTCATTTCTTCGAATGCACGGATGACAAAAGGGAAATGACTCCGAAACATCTGTTCATATAACCCGATATATATGTGGGTATGAACAATATCGGCGGTGGGATATAGCCTACGAGAGGAAATTTAAAATGCTGTCTGATAAATTCAGTACGTCATCGACCCTCAGTGAGACGAGAATATACTGAGGAAAATCGAAGCTCTAAATGTAGGGATGGGGGCCCAGGTAAACAAGGTAGGTTCAGAAGATAGCACCTCGGCAGAAAACAGGTGGGAGGTATAACAAAAACCTTTAAGTACAGGGTGGTAAAGCATCCTCAAGGCTGACCTCTTTTCTTCTCAGCGATAATAAGCAGGGCAAGATATGGAGATTTTTTTGAGTGCTAAGCTAGGGCGCTCATGTAGGCATGACACTTCTTCTGAAAGGATCGAAGTTTTGATTTTAATTTTGTATGATAACCGAGTCACCGACCTCAGATTTGAAACTTTCACAAGTAAGTAGTAATTGGAGGTATTATTTGAAAGATATTGGACACTCAGAATAATACTTAATGATTTTTGTACTGCAAAGTTCTTACTATGGTAGGTTGACCAGAGTGGGTTGCCTTCTCGTAGAGAAGTTAGCTATTTTTGGGCTGTATTTCTCTTTTATGACTTATAAATTAATAGTACATCTCTAAGCTAAGAAACGCTTCATGAAGCGTTAATTTGAATTTAACCAATAGATAAACCTGGTGCCTCCAACCAAGAGTTTCTCTGGTATGTACGCACCCTGATTAGGAATAGTAGTAATATTAAGTAGTCGATCCTCTGACAGCATATCAAGGTATTACTTTTACACGCTAGACATGGGAATTAGCCCACAGATGATCATTCGTGGTGCATTCATCTCCGAAAAGCCCTTTCCCTGCCTATCCCAGAACACATTCACCAAGCGAGTCGGCTTTTGTTGGCTGTATCAATGATGTGGGTAATGTATCCGTGAGAGCCTGTTTCCAATATTGGGTGAAGGTTCCACATGATGATGCTAAAAACCTAAGGTATGTAGAACGGTCAGGTCGGAGCATTACTAGTATGTGTAGATTAGTGGACATGTATGGCGATTTCCTTGGTGTAGTGATTAGAGCTCAGTTAGTGGCGGTACCCAAAAACTTGATCTGGGCCAAGAACTACACCAGCTCTGAATAATATGTTTGCTGTCCAATTTCCCCACTACCTGAGGCTGTTCCGAGCTTTGCTTTTAACTCAATCGAAGCCTCCAAAAGTATGAAGGATAGGGTGACGTAATTCAAGGCAATCCAGGCCAAAGCAATTGCCGCGTGTGTATGCGAACCCAAAACTCCCACAAACTATTCCATACTTTTGTGGGCATACTTTTTAATTTTTTTATGAAGACGGGACTCATCTAAACTTATTTCTGGCATTTGTATTGTCTTATTCATGAATATTATTGCCTAGTGGCCCCGGATCAAGTATGTCGGCAGTGAAGTCGCAGGATCAGCACTGGATTTTTTTTCGCAAAGTTACTGGCACAAATATTTGAAACTCCATCAACTGGCAAGAAAAGCCAAGACTCTGCTATGGAGTACCTTCACCATTGGCTACACAGTGCACACCTAGACACAAGTTCCTTTCTAGTTCCAGTGGAGACCTCCCTCCGTTCGTGCTAAGGGATATCGTGCTGATGTACTAGTATTATATACATTTAATGACTGATAATTTCAGTCTTTGTACTGTAAGTATATATAGTCACGTGTACAGCATCTGTTATATAATTGGATATCAGTAGAATAATTCCACATTATTGGTTTATAATTTGATCTATATCCACCACGTGATATTTATATACGATTTACAAATACAGTACCTATCGCCAAGTTTCTGTAATACACCACCCCTAGCTGAGGAAAAAACGGAGTGGTCCAAGACTCTCAACTATCGGAGCCTCAGAGAGTATCAGTTGGCAGATTCGGTCCTCATTAGCTCTGTCCTTGAACCGTTGCTGGGCGATGCATGAAGAGAGGTGTGCGAACAATCTTGAAACTGTCGCATTGGATTTTGTCGTTCTAGCCGTAACTACCTCGTTTCTTCATCATCTTTGCCACTAAAGCCAGTGGATCAGTTTGCGGGCTATAAGTGGGCTCTTCACATGGCATTATTCTTCACATGGCCTTATCCTTCACATGGCAATGATGGTATCTTTCTAGATAGGTGTTTGGATGAGAACCCCAGGCCATAGTTATCCCCCACCACCAAAAACGCTCATCGAATCAGAAGCATCAACAGTATCGCAGGATTTAGAAAAGCGTTTGGCTTTAGAGCCTGAGTGCAGGAACCAGCCGGTCGATCAAGAATAATGCCTCGTGCGTCCGCCAGACCGGCTATTGGGGTTCTTCGCAGCTGTGGAGAAAAATGGTGAACGGTCGATGGGTCGCTAGAGGAAGACCAATTACTTCTAGGTATGAACTGTGCACTTCTGTCTCTTCAAAGGAGGTAGGATCTACCATCGAGGCCTTTCCAGAGATCGACTGAAGATCCTTGGATTCCCAAGGAATTGAGATCCCTCTGTGTTTCCCTTCAACGCTCGAATTATTTCTCCGTCCCCGTGGAGGGTGAACACTGAAGACTTATCATTGTATATTATAATCCCCCAGTTTCCCCTCACGATCGTCTTTTATTTTTATTCATCCAGTTGGAAAGACGAGGGGATATAGCCTACGCGTACCCTTTTTGCTATCTGAACTGGTCATGGTCAGCGGCTCACTCTGTGTTGTTGATGTGATACTGAACTTCGCTCGACAATTCCTTCAACCTTGATTCTTCTTCACAAGAGCCCTCCATTGTCCACCATCCTACCGCAAACATGAAACTCCCTCCTGCTGATGTGCTTAAAACATGGCCGGAGCCAAACTACATAAATCCACAAACCCGTGGCAAAGGGCCTCTAATTGTGAATATAATTTGCATTATTTTGTCTACAATTGTGACTTTACTTCGCGTCTACACCCGAACGAGAATCACCCACACTGCTGGCCTTGATGACCTGTTTATATTTCTTGGTCTGGTACGTTCGGCATTAAATTAAGCCTTCCTCATGCATATTTTTTCTGATATAAACATCACTGTCTTGCAGGGCTTCGCTATCGCCATGTGCGTCGTTACTTCACTGGCAACCGAACGGTACGGTTGGAATCGACACATTTGGGACGTACCAATGGAGTGGCTTCCAACCGCCTCCAGGCTCAATCTCTTTTTTCGAATGTTTTTCTCCTTGGCCTCGAGCTTTACCAAACTCTCTTTTCTCTGGTTCTGCAGGCGTCTTCTCGGGGCAGGAAGAAAGGGTCTCAGTAAGATTTACAACGCCGTTCTCCTCCTATCAATGGGTTTTGTCGCCTTCACTTGCGCTTTGTTCCTTTTTATCACTATCTTTCAATGCAGGTAAGTGCTTTACTGCTGATTCGGGCCATGCAGCGCTGTGTAAACTTATACACACAAATTCTAACCCACTTACTCTAATCCAGACCCATCCATGCCTATTGGGACATCGAACCAGAATACACCCACCTCTGTCTTGACGACCGGGCCAACGTTTTGTCTGCAAGCCTCATCAACATCTTCACCGACATTACAACCACACTCCTGCCCATGCCATTGATCTGGAGCTTGAAGCTTCCCACCCGGCAACGTATTGTAGTCATGTTAATCTTTGCTCTAGGCATTGTTGTCAGTGCGGCAGGCGCCGTACGAACACTATATGTGTGGAAGAGCATGTTCTCTTCCTGGGACTCTACATGGCTGGCCTGGCCCCTCCTACTAGCTGCCGCAGTCGAGATCAATCTCGGTCTGGTGAGTCCAAACGATCTCCTCACTAATCTCCTAGATACTGACCCTCTAGATCTGCGCATCTGCCCCAGCTCTGCGGCCTCTCATCACATTTTTTCGTGGTCGCTTTCTAGGCTCTAGCGTTACCCTAAGTAATCACCAAAGCCGCCTTCAAGATGCCTGCTCCTCAGACGGTACCCGCCCATCGTACATCGGTCCCAAACAGGACAATTCCTGCTCCGGAACGACGCCAAATCGCCTCACCGTCCTTAGAACGGTAGAGCTGAAAACCTTCTCCCGAACCTCCGAAGGCACCATTGGCAATGTCTACAATATTTCTGCGAATATAGTTCACACCCCAACGCGAGAGGCTGCATATCAGCTAAATAATGAGAGCGGTGTCTTGTATATGCCTTCTAATGGGCAAACATCTCTGGAGTCGCTTACGAGTGATTATAGGGCCAGGTCTGTCAACCAAGTTGAATATATCTAGGTAGCTCATTGCAAGGTTGCGTTTTGTTTCGGTTTGGCGTTTATTTCTCATTGGGCGGGTTCATGTTGGTATTTAGGTTAATGACATAAATCTTACGAAGGAAAGTCTATAAATACCTAGCATAAAATGAGTTTATGAATTTATTGCTGGAAAAAAAGATTATAGCTCAGGAGTCTTGCTCCAGTGCGTCTGTCCTGATAGGAAGTTGCAATGCGCCCTCTATCTGTCAGTTTTACGAGGAGGGTGTTGTTTCACACGAGGATAGAACTGCCTACATGGAGACAAGTCAAAGGTTGTAGAGCGGATATAAACAGGTAAAGCAGATATCAAAACGCGCTACTGATTGAGTATAGTAGCACTCCTAGTAGTAGTTATTGTACCTTCCAGGTGAAATAGTTTGAAACAGAAGCATTTGGATTATGGCAAGTGCTCCCTGTCAAAGTTCTATTAGCCCAAACGATAATATGATTGTAGACGTAGACAAGAAACTACTGAGTCTCTCTGGGACACTCTGGTGTCTTAAATACCCCAAGATACATATTGTAATTCATTTGCTGAGTAGAGGAATGTCTCGCTAGATTTCTAGTGTCTCTAAACACCTCCATGCAGCGGGAAGCTGCTTCCTGTGATGTAGCAACCATATGGCTCAGAGTTAGTAGGTACTCAAACTAAAAGTATGGCCTGATATACCCCATGACAGGGTTTTTTTTATTATTATTGCTTTGTTTTTTTTCTTCCAATGAGCTACTCTATAACAATCATTCCTCCGAAATATGAAATTCATCTAATTAGGTCGTGTTCACTATTTTCAAGTTTATATTGCGGCATTTGCCCAACAGTTAAGGTACTTATAATCACTATCCATTCCAATATATCCTCCGACTTCAAGTTTCCTCCGTATTTGAACATAATGGAGGCATCCCGATAGCTTTCCTCATAGTGTCCTCTCCAATACCCCACCTCCGCAATCGATCCTCGGCCCAGAAGACATACCCCCAGCTACGAAGCGACTTGGTGCTCGCCGCTGTGAACTGGTCGATGGACGCCTCGGGATTATCTCTTTCTAAGCACCATGTCCATGCCAAGTTCTGGCTATTCCAGTCCTCATCTGATGAGAAAATCCTGCCATCCATGTCCTCCTCGCTCGCGCTAAACACATAGTCACCATCCCCACGCATATCCTCGAATGCTTCTGCCATGAAAATATAGTAATGTTTTAATTTGCCCCGAACCATGGCCTCCTGCTGGGCAAGGCGTTCTTCTGGGCAGGATATTTTACAGACATGGATCCAGCGATAGAGAAATTCAAGTCCACGGGACAAGAGGTATTCTCTACGAGGATCATCTACCTCTCGTCCAATCGACCCACGGGCGGATTTGGTCAGTTCCTTGATAAAATAGTTTAGGGGGATGGATCCATACTGAAAATCGTTCCATACCAGGGCTCATGATTTTCCCCTAGCTCTTCCTTGAGTTCTGAAGAGTCATCGAAATCGGTCCCCCCAGGGACTTCGTCGTACACTCGAAAGATATACTCCTGCACACATCTGATCTCCTCCACCTCCCATGGACTGAATATCTTTAGGAAGAGCCCCCAGTGTATATCAGTAGAGAGATCCTGGTCGTTTGGGAAAACTCTCCAAACAGCAGCCTGAATATTTCCAGCCTGTAAAGGGCACGCTGCATCCGAAATATTTCCGGTGGCGATAATGCAACATCATATTCCTGCTTTATTTGCTGGGAGCTAGATATGTGTTCGAGAAATGAATTGGTCATGCCATGTAAGATGGAGTCTATAATCGTATGAAGGCGAGCCATTAATACCAGGTCCTCTTCTGTGAAAGTAGCGAAAATATGATAAACATCCAACTCCTGACTGAGGTACTTATTCTCAATATCAAAGAGCGGGGGATCCAATATTTCGCGTAATGGATGATATTTATTCAAAAATCCTTCAACCATGGCTTGCTGTGACTTTGGGGTTTTGGTTATTTCCCCCAGGTCACGAAAGGCAATCAAGAATGCAACAGCATCGACCATGACAGGTAGCTGAAGGCATCTTCTGAGGACTGTTGATAGTAGCTGTTGTCGTTGGTGTAGATATACTGTGTGGAAAGAGGCCGAAGCGTGTACCAAGGAATTGAGCGAGGCGAGATCTGGCAGAGCGTACAAAAAGGCCGATTTAATCTCCCAAAGCAAGGTGTCAAGTGTAATTATTGCCATACTGTTTGTGATGTTTTTCGGATGGTGCAAGAAGTTGGGTTTTCCAAAAGGAGAGGACCTGATGTGATGGATGATCTAGGCGTCTTCATTCTTAGGCGCTTATATGAACCAGCTTCCAGATGGGAAAAGTCTGCAAAGGAGTAAGCCCATATCTCTGCGTTTCATTTTGACATATCTCTTGACCATAATCTATTCCTCAAGTTTTCATTACTTTTTGTTATCATCACTAACAATTAAAAAGCGAGGCAACTGGACGACAAGCTTTCCTGGATAAATACAACCCTCCCAATCCTCACCCCAGTGAAAAGGCTCTCAAGGACTACTCTTGGGAACCCAACTTCTAACCGTGACTGTATCCTATCATCAATAGCTGTGTTGTATAGTGAGCATTCTCACCCGAATTTACCCTACCTCGTCAACTGGTATTCGAACGATTGAGCCTGCTTGAATTTAGTTCCCCATCACGGCCTATTGTGGTTGTCAGGGATCTGGTCAAGGCGATATGGGCATCCTATGGCAACTATCCCGGACGTTCGCACTGGATTGACGTGATGCAGGAGACAGGCCTATATACTGTTTTTGGTTAAACAGTTCTTTGATTAATTTGAACTACAAACTTGCGCCTTGTTAGATGACTTAATTATCATCCAGAAGAAGTAAAGTCACCCTGACCAGGAATGGAGCACGTGGGGAATGCTTTCTGGGATCTAGGCTCAGCAGGAGATTCAATGGGAGAGAACAGCCTGAAGTATTTCTTAATACACTTAATTATTACTGAGACGATTTGGACAGGGCATCGGTCTCACTCCGGGGAACCCAAGAATATTTCTCCAGATAGAATATCAGAGGAAGCGTTAGAACCGAGAAGCTTGGCTACGAAAAGTAGGTCCAGGCTGTGGCACGTCAACCGTTCTTTGGGTGCGGTTTTCTACTAAAACGAGAAGGGCAGGTAATGACTATGGCGAGCCAGGAGATGGACCGAATCCATAATTTTGGTGGCCAAAGGTCCAGTGATGTGTGGAGCTATGGAAGCCGCAACGGGAAAGAGAAAAGGGCAGAAGATAGGAACCTGTTATCAATAGGAATTCGAATGGAAGATTTCTGGCTGTTTGTGAGCTTTTCGCCTCGCCGACCTGGCGGTGTTGCCACACGTGGTGATTGGCTGCGATCGCCGAAAGCTCAAGTCCGACGAGATGACGAATGGACGGAGCTTCCACCACTTTTCGATAGCACTCGAGCTCCTGTATATAATGCCGCTGGTATCTCAACTTCCCCCGGAACTTTTGAGATTGCTCTGATTGTGCTCTTTCTGTTTTCCTTCCCCTCCCCACTCTGGAATCTCTCCATTTTCGCTCGCGTCTTCGCTGCAAGTCAAGCCAGTACCTGGATAGCTACACCAGCTCTTATCTCCGACTCTAGCTCTTATCTGGGGTTCGCTCAAGTCAAGGGTTTCCCTTCCCCTCCTCCTTCCACCCTCCGCTCACCAGGAATCGAATTCCCTCGATCGCAATGGCTGCTGTCTTCCGTTCGAGCCTCCGGCTGCGGGCGACTGCTCGTCTTCCCGTTGTGCGCACTCTCACCACTACTCCGCACTTGCGCGCGGCCGAGAAACCTTATTTCTCCAATGAGCCTGCTGCTCCCAAGGTGGTCACCGCCATCCCTGGCCCCAAGAACAAGGCGGCCACCGCTGAGCTCGATGAGGTCTTCGATGTGCGCAGCATTAATATGCTGGCCGATTACTCCAAGTCCGTTGGTAACTAGTATGTCAATTCCGCACTCTCCCCGCCGCCAATTGACGACAGCGCTAACCATGAACAACTAGTATCTCCGATCTCGATGGAAACCTGCTCCTCGATGTGTATGTGATTGACTTTCTTTCGGTTTCCCGTGCTTGAATACTAATTTGAGGTCTCGATCAGCTACGCTCAGATTGCTTCCATCCCCGTTGGTTACAACAACCCCCACCTCCAGAAGGTGGCCGCTTCGCCCGAGATGGCCACTTCCCTGATCAACCGCCCCGCTCTGGGTAACTTCCCCTCCGCAGACTGGGCTCACATCCTCAACACCGGTATCCTTAAGGTTGCCCCCAAGGGTCTCAACCAGGTCTTCACTGCCATGGCTGGCTCTGATGCCAACGAGACTGCCTACAAGGCTGCCTTCATGTACTACCGCCAGCAGCAGCGTGGTGGCCCGGAGAAGGAGTTCACCGATGAGGAAATCGCTTCCACTATGATCAACCAGGCTCCCGGATCCCCCCAGCTGTCCATCATGTCCTTCAAGGCTGGTTTCCACGGCCGTCTCTTCGGCAGCTTGTCCACCACCCGCAGCAAGCCCATCCACAAGCTTGATATCCCCGCCTTCGACTGGCCCCAGGCCCCTTTTCCCTCCCTGAAGTACCCTCTTGAGGAGCATGCTCAGGAGAACGCCCTGGAGGAGCAGCGCTGCCTTGCCGAGACCGAGCGCCTCATCAAGGAGTGGCACAACCCCGTTGCCGCTGTCGTCGTTGAGCCCATCCAGTCCGAGGGTGGTGACAACCACGCTTCGCCTGCCTTCTTCCGCGGTCTCCGTGAGATAACCAAGCGCAACGGCGTTCTCTTCATCGTCGACGAGGTTCAGACCGGTGTCGGTGCCACCGGTAAGTTCTGGGCTCACGACCACTGGAACCTCGAGTCTCCCCCCGACATGGTTACCTTCTCCAAGAAGGCCCAGACCGCCGGTTACTACTATGGCAACCCCGCTCTGCGCCCCAACAAGCCCTACCGCCAGTTCAACACCTGGATGGGTGACCCATCCCGCGCTCTCATCTTCCGTGGTATCATCGAGGAGGTTGAGCGTCTCAACCTGGTCCAGAACACTGCCGAGACCGGTGACTACCTCTTTGCTGGCCTTGAGCGCCTCGCTAAGCAGTACCCTGAGCACCTGCAGAACCTCCGTGGCAAGAACCAGGGTACCTTTATCGCCTGGGACACCCCCAAGCGTGACGAGTTCCTCGTCAAGGGCAAGTCCGTCGGCATCAACATTGGCGGAAGTGGACAGAGCGCTGTTCGCCTGAGGCCCATGCTGATCTTCCAGAAGCATCACGGTAAGCCCCCTTGACTTTCTTCCATATAATATTTTCAAATCATTATACTAACTTTGTCCTAGCTGATATCCTCCTGGAGAGCATCGAGAAGGTCATCAAGCAGCTGTAAGGGTAATCTCGGTATTACCTCTTTCCACGCATTTAGCCTATTAATTTCTTTTCGAATTCTGCGGCGTTTTATCACTGGTATTTTGGGAGATGGGTTTTTTTCACGATTCGATTAGCATGTCTGGAATGACAGTTTTCTATATGACTTATGGTTTGAAGATAGTTCCTAGAGAAGAGGAATATCATGCTGTCAAAAGCAATATTAGTTATTTTTTCTCGACAACCATCTTGATCATTGAAAAAGTAAATTCGTAGCCTGAAAACGGAAGATGCTTGTTTCTAAATTATTTTGAGGGTATGAGTTATAAGAAGAAATAAAGCTCGACTTGACATGTATGAGAAACGCCCCTAATATAACACGATCCTGCACCAAATAATATATGCAGCTCTGAATAAAACCAAGAAAATTTTCCATATAACTCCAGTTTTTGTGCAGCAAGCAGAGACAGAGAGGTTGGGTATCTCTTTAATTCTCCGGCGTGAGAGAAAAAGGTCTAAACAGGGGAAAGAAAAGCAAGTCGGACACGGGAATATTCGTCTTTCGTATGGCTCTTCAATCAGCCTTCTTCTTCAACCGTGCTTCCATCTCTCCTATATCTTATGTTAGCCTTCGCGTCGTCATTGGAAAAGGAAGGACTCGGCGACGTACGGAATATATTTGATGCCCGCATCTTCAAGGTTTCCGATCACTTCGTCGGGGAGCTATAAAACCAGGGCGTTAGCATAGATCTTGATATATTAGATATATTCCGGGATGCATTGAAAGTATCTTCTGCTCCGTCCTTGCTTCTATTCCAGAAAAGAACACTTGGTCGCAAACGGGAGGAGGGACGGCCGAGGGAGTTTTACCGATCCTGTCACCTTAACCGCGTATGTCCCGCTCACATAGCTATCGAGTCGCTGCCAGCGAGCTACCCAGCTAGTAGCCGGATCTCGGATGGTGATTAGGCCCTCGAAGACCTGGGAGGTGCACTCTTGGATGTTGTCGTTGTTTCCGCGGAGACCGAGGACGTTATCGCAATTCGGACAGCCTTCACGCATGAATTTCTATATAGTGGGAGAGGGGAATTAGTCGCGATTGCCCGAGACGATCCGAAAAGAAGAGATGGGCAGGATGGCCACTAACACTGTGCAGTTGAACGAGCGAGCAGACCATGCAGGCTCGAAGGGTGCGCTGCTGGCTTGGTGCGACGTAGAAGGACATGGCTGCGGGGAGGGAAGTGCGTGTTTCCCAGGGGAGATCCCTCTGCCAATGAGGTCTTATCTATCTCTCACCTGCGAGAGAAAAGGGGAAACAAGCGTGAATGTGTGGAGGGTGATGATGGTGAATCTCGAGATTATTGTGTTATTATTAGGATTTCTTATCCGGGGAGAGGAAGGTCGATGCTTCTCAAACCATTTGCGGCAAAATGCCAAGACCCGCAGGAAACGCCCATCAGAAAGGAACCAAGAATTAACTGCCTTGTTCCTTGGTGAAAAAGAAACCAGGTCCGAAGACGGAGACGCCCGAATTTTCAAAGAACCAAAATATAGATTCCCTTTCCCTTAGATCTCTCATCTATCGACTCCTCCCCCCGGTCGCTCCGTCGAGCATCCTCCCTTCGCTCTCGTCCTCGTGCCCTCCTACCGAAAACCCCTCCAACACCACCCACCACCTAATTGTATCGCCAATGGCTTCCCCAGAATTTGAGGCGGCCACTGCGCTGAAAGTGCAGGGAAACAAGGCGTTCGCTCAGCACGAATGGCCCACTGCAGTTGAGTTCTATACACAGGCAATCGCGAAGTATGATAAGGAGCCGTCGTTCTTCAGCAACCGGGCTCAGGTACGCTGTTTTTCCCGCCTCGGTTGTGGCCCTAGCTTTGCGAGGGCCCTAGAGTCTTAAAAGCCGATAGCGAAAGATGGACTGATTTTCGTCATGGGTATTATAGTGTCATATTAAACTTGAGGCTTATGGCTTTGCGATCGCCGATGCCACCAAGGCACTCGAACTCGACCCCGGTTACATCAAGGTTCGTTATCACCGATGGGGAGGGAAGGGTTATTATAAAAGGATGGCGTCTAACAAAGACTAGGCCTACTGGAGGCGAGCACTCGCAAACACAGCTATCCTCCACTACCGCGATGCGCTGAAAGATTTCAAGGCCGTCGTTCGAAAAGAGCCCGGAAACCGCGATGCGAAGCTGAAGTTGGCCGAGTGCGAGAAGCTGGTCCGTCGGATGGAATTCGAGAAGGCGATCGAAGTATCAGATCCACCGTCTGCTTTCGAGAGTCTAGATATCAGCGCAATTGCCGTCGATGCTAGCTATGATGGTGTGCGACTCGAGGATGAGATGACACAGGAGTTCATTGATGACATGATTGAGCGATTCAAGAGCGGCAAGAAGATCCACCGCAAGTATGCGTTCCAGATTGTGAAGGCCGTCAAAGATATCGTCTATGCGGAGCCGACAATGGTCGAGATTGGGGTGGATCAGGGTACCAGGTTGACTGTTTGCGGTGATACACACGGTAAGACTTCTCATAGCTCTCTATTTCTGTCTTGGTTTTCGGCTGACACTTTCTCAGGTCAGTTCTTCGACTTGCTGGAGATTTTCCGCCTGAATGGATTCCCCACCGACAAACACGCCTACCTATTCAACGGAGACTTCGTAGACCGCGGCTCGTGGTCAACCGAAATCGCCCTCCTTCTCTACGCATATAAGTGGCTGCGGCCGAACGGCATCTTCCTGAACCGCGGCAACCACGAGACGGACGACATGAACAAGGTTTACGGATTTGAGGGCGAGTGCAAGGCCAAGTATAACGAGACGTTATTCAAGGTCTTCTCTGAGTCCTTCTCCGCCCTCCCTCTCGCCACCTTGATCGGCAACAAGTACCTGGTTCTCCACGGTGGTCTCTTCTCCGATGACAAGACCTCCCTGGATGATATCCGAAAGCTGAACCGCCACAACCAGAAGCAGCCTGGCCAACAAGGCCTGATGATGGAGATGCTCTGGACGGACCCCCAAACGGAGCCCGGTCGCGGACCCAGCAAGCGAGGTGTTGGCCTTCAGTTTGGCCCTGATGTCACCAAGCGTTTCTGTGAGAACAACGGCCTCGAAGCAATTATTCGCTCTCACGAGGTTCGTATGGAGGGCTATGAGGTTGAGCACGACGGACGCTGTATCACCGTGTTCTCTGCACCCAAGTACTGTGACACCACAGAGAACAAGGGTGCCTTTATCAAGATTGGGCCGGAGCTTAAGCTGGAGTACCAAGTCTTCGAGGCTGTTCCTCACCCAGATATCAAGCCAATGGTAAGTTCATCCCAAATTTAGGCTGTTTTGATGTATTCGTTATGCTAATAAGAGTGCTCCTAGGCTTATGCTCAAAACTCGCTCCTATCCATGATGTGAGACGACTTCCTCTACTGATTTAGCGACGGCTGGGCGTTGGTGGATAGACGATAGCCGGAGGGAAAGATCTTTTTTCGAATAACCAAAGACTTTTTTGCAAAGAAAGAGTTATGTTCCCCGCTGTCTGTCGGGGTAGAGATATCTTGGGATACGAATGTATTGTATCGAACTGATTTTACGATTTTGCAAATTTTTGCATAGCGGAATAATATATGAAGAAGATGTCACTTGCTTTTATTTTATTTTCTCTTCTTTCTGCCTGTGTCTTGCTATGGTGATTGGTTGTTCTTCCATGTTTTTGGGTTTTATCTATCTGATCCTATGAGTTTCCTTCACTCCCGAGTCTCTTTTAAGATGCTATACAATGATAACTAAACACTAGATATGCCTTCATAACTTAGTTTCTCTCCTCCGCAGGACACAAATGGTTGGGGGTCGACTGCCTAAGTTTTGCTGAGGACATGCACAGATGATACTACCTAGGTATGGAGACTATGGCGCCGGATTGGGCGGCCACAGAGATTTCTCTTTTTTATCCATCTGGAACTTGATTGATTTATCTTTTCTGCAAATCCTACAAACTTGTGCATGGAAGTAAACCATGTTGAATTACATTCGCTGGAAGGAGCTGTTGGTGAGTTGTCTGTTATGATGTTCTCCTGCAACCCCGTGATGTTTTGTCAAATCGAGGGTCCGGTCAACCCCCCTCATTCACCCCCAATCTCCCTCCATACTCGTCTCTTTCTTCTTCTTCTTCTTCTTCTTCTTCTTCTTCTTCTTCTTCTTCTTCCTTCCTCGCTCTCTCATTCTTTGCCATCCCTCATATCATACATAGGACCATAGACTGAGACCACTTACCCCCCCGCAAAGATGGAATTCGATCCCAAAACCCGTGAGTATCTGCATTCCTTTTTTTTCAATGCCCCGGACTAACCCCGCTTTACCCCTCCAGCTCAATACATGACCTCCGACCCGACCAGCTTCGGATACACATCGGTCAATGAGCGCTGGCCAGTGATTGTGGTAAGCATGATATACTAGACTAAGTTGATATACCTGCTTATAGTACGTTTCGAACTAGACCGGTGCCATTGATGACCTCCACCGAACCGTCGCCGATGTGACTGATGAAGAGAAGCGCAAGGAGGGAAAGTCGATCATCGAGGGTCTCGCAGCTCTGAAATATGAGATGCTGCATAACAGACAATTGACGTGAGCGGAAACACTCCCGGGACCTAAGGGAACGCTTACTGACGACCATATCTCAATTCAGTCCCCTTCTCGATGATGGCGAGCCTGGAATTGCAGAGTACAACCGGGAGCTGGAGCAGAGAGGCAACCCCAAATGGCATGATGTGCCGTGGCTCTTCTCAGAGTGCTATCTCTGTACGCCTAACCGGATACTATGAGACTGGCTATGCGCGAATCAAGGGCTGACGGGAGAATAGACAGGCGCATGAGCACCCTGTTCGCGCTCTCCAAGCATTGGAAGGGTTACGACGTCTTTGCCCGCCAGAAGATGTCCACATTCAAGTCTTCTCGTCCAGCTGTGCTAGAGTTGGCCACCAGATATCACGAGCTCGCCGTTGAGGCAGCGAAAGGAAAGAGCAACGACGAAGCGGAGCGACTTCTCTTCACCGAGATGTGCGAGATCTGTCTCTGGGGAAATGCGACTGACCTGTCCCTCCTGACATCCCTCACATACGAAGATATCCAGAAACTGCAGGGTTCGCAGGCGCGGAAGGCAGCCGAAGAGAACATCCTCGTCAACGACACAAACGCGGCATTCGATGTGCTTAAGAAGGCACAGAAGGAAAAGACCGGGGAACGAAGGGTGGACATAGTCCTTGATAATGCCGGTTTCGAGTTATACGTGGATCTTATCCTAGCTGGTTACCTTTTGTCGACCAGTCTCGCGACGACAGTCGTCCTTCGCCCTAAGCTGATCCCGTGGTTCGTGTCGGATGTCACTCCCCGCGACTTCGTAGACCTTATCAGCGTCCTCGCCGACCCTCAAAGCTTCTATACAGCCGCCGACGACTCCGGTAGAGAATACACCCCACTATCCGACAAGGAACTCGCGGAAGTGAAGTTCCTCTTCGAACAATGGAGCGGGTTCCACCAGGAAGGCAAGCTCATCATCCGCCCGCATCCCTTCTGGACCGCCGCTGGAGGCTACTGGCGTCTACCCAATGCTGCGCCTGATCTCTACGAGGACCTAAAGGAAGCCGAACTTGTCCTCCTCAAGGGCGATCTCAACTACAGAAAGCTGACCCACGACGTAAGTCCCGCTTCCCAATCTCTCTTCCCCCTTCGACCCCCTATATGGAATTTCTTCTAACTCATTCACTCTCCAGGCTGCCTGGGACCCTACCACCCCCTTCACCACCGCCATCGGTCCTCTCGGCCCCAAATCCGACCTTCGCATTCTCTCCTTCCGTACCTGCAAGGCGGACGTCGTCGTCGGCCTGCAACCAGGTGTCGATGAGAAACTGCGCCAGCTCCCTGGCGGCGGCGGTTCTGACGGTCGCAAATGGGCCTGGAGTGGAAAATGGGCTGTTGTGTCTTTCTCTGATGGAAAGGCGTGATCTTTTTTTTTCTCTTAATTTTAGAAGACGGTAATATAAAAGGAGCGGGAGGGATGGTTATACATTACAGATAGATGTCAGTTAGATGGCGTGTTTGGCCTGGCTTGGGCTCTCGTGACCCGTGTAAGTAATGATTTGGATATATAGATAGCCCACAGATATATTTCGCTTTGCTAGTGGATTCTTACAAATTTGTGGTGAATACTTGCTACGGTTTGAACTGTGTCAAAAACCGGGACAGCGACCCATTCTATATAAAGAGAAAAAATTACTGCGTAGCAATCGGATGATTTGATCATGTAAAAAACAACGAAGGTGTGGCTTGAGGGTATAATCTCCAGATATTAAAGCGTACTAGAAAAACATGTCGACAAAGACAATCTCAATGTATCACCAGAAAATCACAAGCGCCGTGCCAAAGACAAAGGACACCGGTTCAACTCCCCAAGAAAAAAGAATTGGAATCAATCAACTGGATTAGACCACGAGGGAAAGAGATATTGGAAGACGTTGGAAAGTTGAAAAAGAAAAATAGAAGGTCAGTTCTTCAGGGTTCGAAGGTTCTCCTTGCCCTCCTCTTTGCCTTCGCGGCTCCCATCTTTCCGCTTTAGTCGCGCCTGAGCTGCGATCTTGCGATCAACCGGTAAAGGTTCTCGGTTCACGGTCGTGAGCGTTTGCCTTCTTCTGCCGCGATCCAGAAAGTAGGTGTCGGGTAAGGTGGAGAGTGCATCGAGGCTGTACTTTGTCGGAGAGCGACGGGATCGCAGGCGATCTATGCGGATTTGTTGACTGTCATCGAGATTTGGTCGGCGGCTAGGGAGAGATGAGGTTGCATGTGTAGGCAAGTGCGAGTGACGGTTGGCGAGAGTCCGTCGTGTGTTTGCGGCAGTCCATGTTCCAGTCTCGATGGACGGGTACTCGGGAGACGAGGACGGTGGAATGGCAGCCTGGTCATCGTCATACCGCGATTTAAATGTCTTGTAAGAAGGATTGCTTAGAAAGTTAAATTTCCCGTCTGTGTCTTCGAGGCCCATGGCCTTCAGGGCCCGTTGCAAGTCCAGGTCAGCGAAGGTATTGCTGGTACCATTGAAGCGTCGATCCTTCGCACGAGGACTCGGGCTTGGGGGTTGGTCTGTTTCTTCAGTGTCATCCGCGTGTACCCTCCCAGGACTGGTCTGTCCGGAGTCGGATACTTGCACTCCGGTGTGATCTTTGCGACTTTCCGTATACCGATGTCGAGGTCGGTTTTCCGGTGCAGTCTCAGCCGCTCTCAATTTAGATTTCAGCAGATCGATTTGCTCTTGCATGTGCCGCCGCTCCTGGTTAAAGGTCTCTTTAAGGTCTTCTTCATGCTCACGGTGCTGTTGAGAAGCCGCTTTCATGCGCTCGCGATACTCTTGAATTCGCGCCTCGAGCTTTGCCTCTCGTTGTTTCAGTTTCGCTTCCTTTTCTTTGCGTCGGCCCTCATATTTGGACATTTCTTGCTTCACACGGGCCAGCGTGTGCTTAAGCATTGCATTATCCTTTTCAAGCTCGGAGGCTTTCTGTTCTGAGCTGAAGGCCAAGTCCCTGAGCTTATTGAAGTCCGACTGCTGCTGTTTCAGTTCATCAATTTTGGCATTAGCCTGGGCTAGTGCCTGTTGGGTTTTGCGGAGCGCCTGGGACGTCTCTTTCGAGGGTATATCGGCCTCGGTATGTTCTGCGATATGGTCCGCCTCGGTTCCGATAACACCATGCTGCTCTAAGACTTTCCGTAGCAAATTAACTTTGTGTTTGTATTCTAGAGCGAGTGCTGTCTGCTTAGTGAGATCTTGCACCAGCTGTTCTTTGTCGGCACGTGTGTTTTCTGCAACCATGGTAGAGGCGAGCTGGGTTACATGACGCTCCATCTCCGCGACCTTGATCTCCTCCTCTTTCAGTTTTGCAGCCAGGCGCGAAGCCTCCTCGTCTTTCTTTCTGGCATACGTCTTCGCCGCTGAACGATACTGGATAAGTCGTTTGATCTCCAAGGCGGTCTTGGTCCTATAGCTGTCAAATTCAGCCTTCCAGTATTTGCCTGATTGGGAGCGCGGCTCGTTCAAGTTAATGGTCTCTTCATTCTCATCTCCAGCTGATGGCGCGGTGGATCGTGAAATGATGTTTGATGGACGGGTTTCACTGGCTTTCTGCAAAGGCTGTTCCGAATTCTTCGGAGACTTCTCGCGCGAGTCTATCAGTGTTTGTGTGAGTTTGCTTCGCGGTTTGGGCTTCCCATCAAGGGAGCTGGTTATCCATTGACTGCTGATCGGACCGGTGGGGTTTGTGGGAGTCTTCGAGAGTTTGCCGGAGGATTCCTCGCGCTTACGTTCATTGTCAACCACGCTGTCACCGAATGAAACAGTTTTTCGCCTGTTTGATGCGGTGCCTGGCGTCAAAAGGATGCTTTTTGTCGGAGACGCCATGGCTGTCACGGCCAGATCAGCATCGGCCATCGCAGCTTTCAACTCATCACCCTTGCCATTAGCGGGGTGTTCTCGTGGGTTATCTTGGGGTGGTTGGAGTCTATCGGTCGGCTCCTTCGTCTTCAGTGGGGAGCTATTATCCTCGTCTTCAGCTCCGGGTGTTCCAAACAAGGCACTCTGGAAGGCGCGAAGTGCAAATACAGGAGCTGGTGTCTCTGGGGGTTCCAACATCTTGGAGTCATCTAGGAGAGCAAACAAGGGATAAATAAGTCAGCGCGCGATTCCCTTGATCAGGTGAAACGATTGTGCATTATTGGCTCCGACCCTTGAGAGGGGGCGGCGGGCGGACAACAATATAGACACGCACCTGCGACCTCGTCGTTCTGGCCACCCATCCATCCCAACATCTTGTCTGCAGGGACAAACTGCATTAAATTTCCAGAACAGGCGGCATACGCATCACACCACGGGCACCATCGGAGACCTGACAGGGTAAAGGAAGCAGGATTCAGGTGTGGAGGGCTGATTGACGTGGAAGGGCGTGCTTTGTTTACTGTTGTTGCATCGCCGGCGCTAAAAAAAAGTGCCAGGCGGTCGGCCGGAAAAATACGCGGGATGCGGCCGGATTAGGTTTAGCGCATATTTAGCTGCATTACCGCTTTGTTCCTACTTCTTCTTTTACTCATAGTTTCATTATCAAGACTGACTAACTACTAATATTCAGCCTGGTGAACTGTCACTTTTCACCTCCTCCTCCGCCCTCTCCCAGAAGTTTCTCCTTACTTTCTTTGACCTTCAGGTTCCGATATGTCCATTCTCGAGATATAGAGGGCTGCAGCTTCGGCTGCATCTTTGTCACAGCTTCTCGTGGCAAAGTCCACCAACTCGATCGGGTATCACCACGTCCTAGGTGCACACCGCCCAACGCCCCGCTATGCCTCACCATCACAAGAAAACCTCCAACAATGCCCTCAAGAACGCCTCTCCCCGGGCGGAGAAGAGGCAGGTCTTTTCGGAATCTGCGCCATTCGCATCGCCCGTAGCTCCCCCAACAAATTATGAGGAAATTCACCAGAATGAGGTCGAGGCGCTCCGCTCCATCTATGGGGATGATTTCGAAGAAGTTGAGCACAGACGTTCCGCATGGAAGGTAAGTTATCACTCTACCCCACGATCTGGCTCGAGCTCCCCGCGAAATCAGATGGTATCTCTAACGCTTCTAGGTACAGCAATCGTCTGAAGTGTCCTTTAAGCTCCATATACGTGCTTCGTCCAATCCCGAGGTCCACCTGGAAGTGGTAGTGGAATTACCAACAACCTACCCCAAGACCTTCCCAAACATTTCCTTTGCAAATCTGGACGACTTTCGCCAAGGAGCTCGATCGAGGATCGAGAATATTGTCCGCAACAAACCCAAGGCCCTCCTTGGGTCGGAAATGATATATGAGCTTGCAGTGTCGATCCAGGATGTCCTTGAGGATGTCGCAGAGGCTCGAGCGCAGGATAAGGACCTTCCTAGCTTAGAGGAGGAACGCATGGAACAGGAAGCGGCGGCCAACCAACGAGCAGAGCGTGAAAGGGAGGAGGAGCTCCGAAAGCAAGAAGCTGCTATGGCGAAAGAGGAACGGGAACTTCAACAACTTTTGCAGGATAAGATCCGCGAGCGAACAAAGGCACGGTTATCACGACGGAAGAGTCGAACATCTGGCATGGATTCAACTGGAGACATTGACACTGCCGGCAGTATTCCGGGTGCAATCACTTTCGACCCACCTGTGGTTATGACAGATGCTGTTGAGGGGCCCTTGGTATTTCGCGCGGTTTATGGAAAGACCCTCCTCAACAGCGTTCCGGGGCTGGATACATGTATGGTGAGGCCAGTGGTTTCCGAAAGTCGACCTTACGCGCCTCTTTTGGTCCTGAAGGAATTCACGATTGATGAGAAGGGATTCGATGCTTTGACATTCCGAGAGCAAATGCGTTCTGGCGAGGATAAGCTCGAGGCTTTGAAGAAACTGCGCCACCAGAATCTGGTGGAATTTATGGGATTCAAGATCCAAAGACCTCTTAACTCCTTCGACTCCAATGACAACACCTGGAAGGTATATGCACTTTTTGAATACGCCAACAAAGGGTCTCTCTCCGAATTTCTGGACATGGTGGGAACTGTTCAGGTGGAAATGCTTCGCAGCTGGTCCATTCAGCTTCTTGAAGCCCTTGAGTTCTATCACCGCTGTGGTCTTGTCCATGGGAATATCGATTGCGGACGCGTCCTGTTATTCAGGAATCCCACAGGTGGAACGATAGTAAAACTGCAAGCAAGCGTCGAGGAGGCCCTACCTGACTCGGCAGGGAATAAACGGGTGTTGACAACTTCTAAATCGTCCTTTTGGCTTCCTCCGGAGCTCACCCAGGAGGGTGCCTGCCCAACAATGAAAACCGACGTGTGGGATTTAGGAATAGTCTTTCTCCAGATGGGATTTGGCATAGATGTTTTGCAGCGCTACACATCAGCTAATGCGCTTGTGGGAACCGTAGGTCTGTCGACTCCCTTACAAGATTTACTCCAGGAATTTTTCAGGCCGAACCCGAAGAAGCGCCCAACTGCCTTCCAACTCCAACCCTCAGAGTTCTTCCGGGTCGATACACCCTTACTTATGCGTACAAGTGCTGCGAATTCTATGTCTCTACCAAGGCGTCCACGTCTTGATTCTATCAGCGGCGGATTCTCTACCCTTTCACGGTATTATCAGGACTTTGATGAGGCTGGGCGTTTGGGTAAAGGTGGATTTGGTGAAGTCGTGAAAGCAAGGAACAAACTAGATGGCCGCTTCTATGCTATCAAGAAAATATCCCATAAATCTGCTCCTGCGTTAAAGGATACTCTATCTGAAATCATGCTCCTTTCCCGTCTCAATCATCCGTATGTGGTGCGCTATTTTACCGCATGGCTCGAGGAGGATTATGACCAGAGGAATGAAGACGCCATTTCATTCACCGACGGGGGCTCGGTTGCTAGCACGCGCTCCAATACCTTTGAGTATAGCACCAGCGGCCTTGATTTCATGAGCTCCAGTGGCTATCCCAAAATAGAGTTCGGTTACGACAGCGATGAAGAGGACGACGGGACCCCATTTACCAAGGAGCGAGGAGAAACTCCGCAAACATTCGGAACTGAGAGTGACACTGGAAAGGAACTTAGCCGGATGAGGTCAGGCTCACAGGACAGACCAGTCCTCACCACCCTTTACATTCAAATGGAATACTGTGAAAAACATGTGGGTTACCTACCACAACTCCAATTACATTATCTGCCAGGGCACCTGATTCTAACCAAGATAGACTCTTCGCGATCTCATTAAAAACGGGCTGTACGACGATACCGATAGATCCTGGCGTTTGTTCCGTCAGATACTGGAAGGGTTAAACCATATTCACAGCCATGGAATTATCCACCGTGATCTCAAACCCGATAACATCTTCATTGATGCAGCAAACAACCCACGTATTGGAGATTTCGGCTTAGCAACCAGTGGACAGTTTACCACAGCTGTACGCTCTTCTGCGGCTGCAGATTTTGAAGGAAATCTTACTCGAAGCCTTGGTACTACCTATTATGTTGCCCCAGAGATGAAATCCGGCTTTAAGGGGCACTATAATGATAAAGTGGATGTAAGTTTAATGACCCTGCCGTCAACAATAAGAGTAGTGCTAATTCCGGTAGATGTTCTCTTTGGGTGTGATTTTCTTTGAAATGTGCTACCCTCTTCCAACGAATATGGAACGAGATGAGACACTCCGAGCCATCCGGGAGAAGAACCATAAGCTTCCTAACATTTTTCAGTATTCCGATAAGCTGGTACAGGGTAAAATTATTGAGTTATTGCTCAGTCATACTCCCAGCGAGCGACCCTCAGCATCAGAGCTCCTTCATAGCGGACAAATTCCGCTTCAGGTCGAGGAGGAAACATTCAGGCGTGCAATCATGCATCTCCTCTCTGACCCCAGCTCTCCTGACTATAAGAAAATTCTCTCCGCAATCTTTTCTCAGTCTCCAAAGAAATTCGAAGACATCGCCTGGGATATGGACTCGAATGGAGGGCCGGCGGCAAATGAGTTGCTTGTTCGTGGCCTAGTGAAGGAAAAGTTAACAGCGATTTTCCGCAGACACGGAGCGGTAGAGACTGCCAGACAAATGCTTTTCCCCAGATCTCAACACTATAGGAATGGTGCTGCGAGGCTCATGGATGCTTCCGGGAATCTGCTGCAGCTACCATTTGATCTGACCCTGCCTAACGCACGTGCTATCCCCCGACAAGACGCCTCTTTGGAGAAAACTTTTGCATTTGGTACTGTGTACAGGGAAACAACTCATGGTGGCGAGCCTAGGACTCACAAAGAGGTTGATTTTGATATTGTGTCTCACAATACGCTTGACCTGGCACTGAAGGAGGCAGAGGTGATCAAGGTTCTTGACGAAATAATCGAAGAGTTCCCACCTCTGAGGTCAACACCCATGTGTTTTCTAGTGAACCATTCCGACCTCCTCGGACTTATCATGGAGTTTTGCCGCATTACTCCTTCCCAGATTCCGTTGGTAAAAGATGTCATCAGTAAGCTGAATGTTGGAAAGTATTCAATGCAGAAAATTCGAAGTGAGCTTCGTTCACCTGCAATTGGTGTTGCTTCGACCTCGCTGGATGATCTCGCCCGCTTCGACTTCAGAGGTTAGCCCCCTGGTACCAATAATGCACCGGTTCATGAACTGACTTTTGATAGATTCTCCGAAGCAAACTCAGAAGCGGCTTCGGGCAATCATGGAGGGTACCGAATATGCTGAGAGGCTAGCGCCAATCTTCGCCCGTATCAACTCCCTATTGGCGTATATTGAGAGATTTGAGGTGAAACGAAAGGTTTACGTCAATCCACTTGGAAGCTTGAACGACAAATTCTTCAGGGGCAGCATTCTTTTCCAGTGCATTTTCGACACCAAGCGACGAGACGTCTTTGCAGCCGGAGGGCGCTATGACTCGCTGGTCCAAGAGTTTGGCCCTAAAGTCCTAACCGGTCGTCCACAGACTCACGCTGTAGGGTTCAACCTAAGCTGGGACAGGCTTAGCTCTGTTATGGTGGACTACTTGAAAACCCCTATACGACCTTCTATGAAAAACCATGAAACGGAGGTGGGCGTTTTCTGGAAGACGAGAAGGGTAAGTCAAAATAATCTCTTTTTAATTAGTTGGTCTAATATTTTCCTAGTGCGATGTACTTGTCGCGAGTTTCGACCCTACCGTGTTGCGCGAAATGGGCGTTAAAATCGTCCAAGAACTATGGTCCAACGATATTAGTGCAGAATTGGCAGTAGATGCATCCTCACTTGACGCCATTCTCAACAAGTACAGAGACCACAAACATAGCTGGATCGTCATAGCGAAACAGGATAGTATGGAACGAGGCTTCAAGATTAGATGTCTTGCTCCAAAGGAAGAGTTGGATATCCGAAGCTCTGAGCTTGTTCCTTGGCTTCGAAATGAGATCCGTGCGCGCAACCTACGCGAGGGTAATGCGGACAGCTTACGACTACCCCGGCAAGCTAGCCAACCGGAATCTAGTACAGGGAATAATGACAGGGCGAATGATGTGCGTATTCTGATCTCGCAGCACAGAAGCAAGAAGACCAACCGAAGGAATATTGTTGAATCTGGTATGTTTATGTCTTTCTATAGCATCTCCAACTCCATTGCTAACGTCCAAACAGCCCTTCTTCGTTCTCGAGAGGTCGTTGAGAGGGCATTGAATGGTCCCATTGCTGCCATCGACACCCGTGATGACTTACTTGACGCTATCAGGGATACCCGTCTGTCGGACCCTGATAGCTGGCGAGCGGTTATACAAAATGCGCCTCTCACAGAGCGAAAGTACCTTACCCAAGTCCATGAGTTGCTTTTGGACCTCGCGAATGGGAGTAGAGGGGAAGGTTCTGACAATTTCACCAACGCTTTTATTTACAACTTCCGGACAGGGTCATGTCTCTATTATGATCTGGGCAGCGGCAATGACAAATGAGAAGAGTAAGAGAGGGGATACAACAGGGATATCAAGTTCAGTGACGTGTCATGTGCTATGCATTTCTTATTGTTTCTGTTTATTAGCATTTTCCCTCGAGCATCTCCATTCACCTTTTTATAGCAAAATATACCCATAAATAGCGGTCCAAATAAAAATGAGGAGGGAAAAAAAATACAAAGGACAAAAATCAAGGTATCTCTGTTATTATACAAGTAAAATATGCAAAATAGGGTGAAACGTCGGTTAATCGCTTTCGTCGTCACTTCCATAGGCGACCAAAGGGCCCGCCGCCTGAGGAGCCTGTTTTGTCGTTACATTTCCACCCGATAATCCCCTCAGCGCAGCTACAGTCGAGTTTGAAAAGATCCCACCTCCGCTCTCCGGTCCAACTTGCGCCGCAGATTCAATCAGAAGGTGCTGATCTGGAGCCTCGAGTTGACTATGACCAGCATCCTCCAATTCCTTCGTCCTAGCATACCACACCTCATCCGGCGGTTCATAACCCTGCAGCCCAAACGTACCCTCGATCTTCTTCCTTTTCCTCGCTTCCGGGTCCTTCCCTTCCAGCTCCGCCACAAACTCCGCGGGCAATGCCCTCCGAACCGCCTCCGCAGCCTGTTCTTCCAACCTCCTCGCCTCGCGCTTCTGGGCCAGCGGGTTCGGATCCACAGTCGCCCACCGCACATTCAGAATCTCACTATGGTCCAGACTCTGGTGCGCCATGGCTTCCTTGGCAAATTGGGCGTTTGCTTCATTGGTATACGTGACGAATGCTACACCGCGGGACGTCAATACACGGATGCGGTCGATCTGTCCCCACTCGGCGAAATGGCGGGAGACAACTTCCTCAATGTCATCTGTTACGTGGATCCGACCAACATATAGTGTTCGGTTTTGGCGCGTGAAGGAGCCGACACCGCCCATGTCGTCGCGGTAATCGCTGAATTTGTCGCGGCCGAAGCAGTCGACGTTCGGGTTGAAGAGGTCATGGAGGGTAGGGAGGCGGTGGAGATATTCGCATTCGTAGCCTTTGGGACAGACCTGTAAAGGTGAGCACCTGGTTAGTTCTTCGCGTCTCGTCTTTTCGCTGAGCGTAAAGATAAAAAGAAAGAAAGGTTGGGGTAGAATGCGTACCCCTCGAGCAAAGAATAGACAGAAATAGGATCCGGGGACTTTGTCTGCGCGCGTATAGCCGGTATCCTTCGCAACGTTGCACCGCGAAGGCGCCGCATGTTTCGAAAGGTACTTATCCTCCCGGTCGCCGCCGGACCACTTGTTATACCAGATGTTGAACACTGTTCCGGTCTGTGGCGGAGGCTCTGATTTAACCGTCGCCGGATCGACCTGCGGTCGCGCTGGTCGTCTTTTCTTCCTGATGATCTTCTTAGTTTTCTTTAGAGGGCCTTCACCGTCCGCCGCAGTCACGGTGGCGGCGGTTTCCTCTGATGCGTCTTGCGTTGTGAGAGACTTGTCGTCATTGGGTTCTGGGGACTCGATGGGTTCCGTTGAGGCCACCGGGGGATCGAGAGCTACCGTCTCCGCCATTGTGAGGGGTGTGTGGCGTTGAAATGTGATATGATGTTGCGAGGGAAGAGGAAAGATTTCGGTTGGAGATGAAGCTGGAAGAAGGCTACGTGATTATCTAATCCACCGATTGGGCCTTGGCATCGCGACGAATTTGAATGCTTGATTTATTTCGCCAGAAGACTTTGGTTCGAATTCATCTCGGGGCATATCGATTCACGTTCGTTTTTCTGGGTGGTTTGGAATATTCAAGCCAGTCCAGTTTATTTTTCAATCTCTCCTGTCCATTGAGCAAGAAGTTGCATTCGATTCTTTTAAAAATAGAGTGTTGATTGAGTCCGCGGGGCTCCTCCAACCGGCAAGATGGTGAACATCACAGAGAAAATCAAGGAGTACGCCTTTAGAATTCGATCCTTATATAATTTACGAAGAATTATGCTTATCGGTAATCTTTACTTTTCAGGATTGAGGATGAGATGCGCAGGACGCAAAGTAAGTTTCCATCTCTCTCTCTCTCTTTTCCCCCCACCAGACATATAATTTAGACCCCGCGTGCTAACTCAGAGGATAGAGAACAAGGCCACAGGTGCGGACTAAGCCCCTTTGCAGCCATTTATAGACTAGCTATGTTTCTGATGAGTATCAGAGTACCATCTTGGTCTTCTCAAAGGGTAGACTTCTCATTCATGTTCCTCTAATTTTAAGAAAACAATTGCTCAGGCAGATCCACATGCTAACTTTCCTGATATAGAAAACTCGCCCGATTAAGAGCCCAGCTATTGGAACCAACAGGAGGCTCCGGGGGTGGCGGTGCCGGTTTCGATGTCAGCAAGAGCGGTGATGCCCGAGTTGCCCTGGTTGGTTTCCCATCGGTAGGTAAATCGACGTTCTTGAGCAAGATCACCAAGACCAAAAGTGAGGCAGCTGCCTACTCTTTCACTACCCTCACTGCCATCCCTGGTGTGTTGGAGTATGGAGGAGCTGAAATCCAGATTCTCGATCTTCCTGGTATCATCGAGGGTGCCGCGGAGGGTAAAGGAAGAGGTCGGCAAGTTATCTCTGCAGCTAAGGTTTGTACTTCTTTCAATGGCCTCGGAGTATAACATATGTTATTAGCGTATGCTCATTTTTGCCATTTAGACAAGTGATCTGATCCTGATGGTCCTCGATGCTACCAAAAAGGCCGAACAACGGGCCCTGCTAGAGGCTGAATTGGATGCTGTTGGTATTCGACTTAATAAAGAACCACCGTGAGCATCCATCCACTCCGTCTAACCCCCCCTCGACTAACAAAAACGATTAGAAACATCTACCTCAAGGCCAAAAAGGCCGGCGGAATGAAAATCACCTTCCAAACACCACCTAAAAACCTCGACGAGAAGATAATCTATAACGTCCTCCGAGACTATAAGATCCTTAACTGCGAGGTCCTGGTTCGAGATGAGAATGGTACTCAACCACCACCCCCAAAACTATATTCCTCGACCCCACTGGCTAATCTCCTTCTCAAGCTACAATCGACGACTTCATTGATGTCATCATGAAAGACCATAGAAAATACATCCCCTGGTATGCCCCCTTTTCCTCCTACTCACGATATCAACAAGTCACTAACGGAAAGGAAAAGCCTCTACGTATACAACAAAATCGACAGTGTCAGTCTCGACTTCCTCGACCAACTAGCCCGTGAACCCCATACAGCCGTTATGAGCTGCGAACTAGACCTCGGCGTTCAAGACGTAGTAGATCGTGTCTGGAAAGAGCTTCGTCTAATCCGAGTATACACTAAGAGGTACCTAGCCGCCCCTTCCTTCTCTCCTCCAACTGGCCCTCCTTCCCTTCCTTCATTCGGCGTGTGCTATTGGAAGACGGGGACAATTCTAACAACCCCATAGGAAAGGCGTCGAGCCTGATTTCAGTGAGGCGCTGATCGTACGAAGCAACTCGACCATTGAGGATGTTTGTGATCAGGTCCATAGGACCTTGAAGGAGACGTTCAAGTATGCGTTGGTTTGGGGTGCGAGTGCAAGACATATTCCGCAGAGGGTAGGACTTGGACATGTTGTTGCTGATGAGGATGTGGTTTCGATTATTGCCAAATAGGAGTAGTAATATGAGGGAATGGAATGATTGATCACACTACGTATTAATATGAGTTGGGCCTGTTGGGATTCAAACTCTCCACTAAGGTTGAGTGAGAAGGCTTCTTGATGTCCAATAAATGTATGCATTTCAAAGTATGTTGGAGAAAAATAATAGCTTATAAACATGACCCAGACTGATAATAAAAGGAAAAACCCGGAATATCCCTATCGACCAAAACTCCTTATTACCGAATATACACTCTTATCCCATAACCTAGGCGGTAGCAGCGATGGGAGTAGCGGTGGCAGCGGCGGCGGCGGCAGCAGCAGCCATGTTCTGCATACCAGTGGTAGGGTGGACATCAACACGTCCCTTGGGGAGGAGGTCAACCAACAGAGGGCTGGGGAGGCTGTCGCGGTTGGGGTAGAAGTCCGCCTGGCTGGCCTTGTACTTGCGAACACTGTCAAGGTAGATGTCAAAGAGGTAGGAGGAGTCAAGAGGACCGCCCTTGGCCTCAGGGTGGAACTGGGTGCTGAAGATGGGGCGCGACTTGTGAATCATACCCTCGTTGCTCGAGTCGTTGAGGTTCACAAAGTACGGCTTCCAGTCTGAGGGCAGGGTGGAGGCATCCACAGCATATCCGTGGTTCTGACTGGTGATGTGGCAGCGGCCAGTGGTCAAGTCCAGAGCAGGAATATTGTGAGCACGGTTACCATACTTCAGCTTGACGGTGCGAGCACCAGCAGCCAGAGCGAGGAGCTGGTGGCCCAGGCAAATACCGAAGATGGGAACCTGGGAGGTCTCCATCAGGCGGCGGAGGTGGAAGGTGGTATCCTGGCAGTGAGTTGGGTCACCAGGGCCGTTCGAGATAAAGACACCATCAAAGTGGTGTGCAACCTTGTGGATGGGGTAGTCGAAGGGGAACACAGTCACACTGGCACCACGGTTAACCAGGCTGCGAAGGATGTTCTCCTTGACACCACAATCGAGGACGGCGACGTGGCACTGGGGATCGGCTGCACTAATGTGGAAAGGAGCCTTGGTGCTGACCTGGCGGACGAGGTGGATCTGCTCAGGATCGATGAAGGCCTCATCCTGATCAGCGTCATACTCCTCACCAACGGTGATACGAGCGAGGGAAGATCCCTGCTCACGGAGGTAGGTGACAATGGCACGGGTATCAACGCCAGAGATGGCGGGAACACCCTCACGAGCGCACCATTCGCCCAGACTCTCAACAGCAGTCCAGTGGCTGTACTGTTCAGCCACATCGGCAACAACCACACCAGCGGCCTGGAGGTTGGGAGATTCGAAATACTTGAGAAGACCGTTGGGGTCCTTCTCAGCAGACGGCACTCCGTAGTTACCAATCAGAGGCTGGGTGAAAACCAGGATCTGACCACGATAGGAGGGGTCAGTCAGCGACTCAGGGTATCCAACCAAGGAAGTGGTGAAGACGGCCTCTCCCGAAATGTTGGTGCGGGCACCGAAGGACTTTCCGTGGAAGATAGGACCATCTCGGATCGTGAAGGTAGCTCGTTCAGTGGGCCTCTGATTGCGAACAGTGGCCATGAAGCGAGCCTGAATCGACGAGCTCATAGGAGACAAGGCGGGCGCCCTGGCGGGGACGGCCTTGAAGACACGAGCGAACATCATTTTGGGTGGAAGAAGAATTATTTTGGTTTTAGGTAGAGTGGTTTAGCGGTTTTGTGACGGGATCGATTCAATAATTTCCGGAGGCTTTCCAGAGGTGATCCGAGATATAATCCTGGAGGGAAAAAGTCAGTGGCAATGGATTGGAAGAGAAGGGCTTGCCTCTCGAGGAGCGCCATCACGGGGGTGGGCTCCGGGTGGCCAGGGCTGGGGAAGTGAACATACCTGAGAAGTGAAGATGGAGGGTGCCAAACGCATGAACGCGACGGTGCTGTTACCAGTCACTTATATTTTGGTCAAAGAAGGGATTGAAAAAGATGGATGTTTAGAGAGACATCAATGTAGTTGGGATTGGGCTCAGATTGGATGGATGGACTGGAGAAGGATGGAAGAAAGAGTGAGTCAAGAAGAGGGCGGACGCCAAACCTTTAAGCTGCAAAAATTTTGCTCAGTGCGAAAGTCGGGCCGGTCGGAGAGCACGTGCCGGGCCCTCACCGACTCCTGCGCCCACAGCCAATCACAGCGCGCTGATTGCTCCGTGCTTGGCCTTTTTGGCTCGCGTTATCGGATCGAGGCTATTTATCTTCGTCAATTACCTACAAGAATAAGAATCATTAACCACTATAATTTGGTTTGGGTGGGGAGCTTGGTTATCATTATTACGTCCCTGATCAACCCCAATAATGGTTATCAATGATGTCTTGTTATCGTCAATAATAATTGAAATGCAATAATATTGGCATCTACCTGTTATTATGGCCAGGGCTCTGAGGCAAAAAAAGCCGCAATATATTTTCTTCTTACCACAACCTTAGTCTCAGCCCTATCCCGACTAGCGCTAAATGGCACCAGGATTCAGGATTCAAGACTTCAGAAACAGTATTCTGTCCAGAAATGACTCATTATTGATATATCTACATGTTGACGATTCCCTCCCCCCAGTACCAACAAGCCACTCAAAGGCAAAAATGGGCCACAGCAGATTCAAACCCCAACCATGTCGTTTTTGTCGCCCTAATGTAGGTTGGAGCTAAAAGGGAATAGGACGAATGAACCCTTGGTAGCCTTATATTTGATTGAGATTCCCGATACGGAGTAGCTTTTCTCAAGAGGGTGGATTTAATGCCATTATGTAGAAATGATATATATCTTCTTCGAGTACTAGCTTGCAAAGACCGACCATAACCCGCATCATCAGCCTGTCATGCAACCTGCAGACTTATACCTGAACAAGCAGAATAAGCGGCTCTACTCCAGCTACTTATCCAATAATATATCCATCCGCATCCAGCAGTGAAATTAATTGAGGAGGACACTAAAGCTAGCAAGCCGACATCAATCTGAATTGAAATAAAACGAAGCTTTTTTATGCCCTTGGCAACTCTGAGCTATTGGATGAGATGCTCAACACAAGCGAATTTGACGCAAATTCCACGGTTACCTGCAACCTTCAAACAGAGTACCTGAAAACAGAAAATTGCCATTGAAATAAGGATACTCGATTTGAGAGAGGGGATGCCTCGGTCGAACTAGTGGCCGATACTCCATTTGGAGTAGCAAGACACGTGACGACCGAATGACCGAATTGCTGGAGTAAAGAGATCAAAAATGTAGTTATTTTTTTCCCCCTATGCAGCCAAATTACTGCCAACCGGCAGAATTCGTTTACCACGTCATGTCTGAACAGGGGAGGAAGCGATCGAGGGTTGCTTGTACCTCCTGTCAGTCACGCAAACGCAAATGCTCTGGGGATCAGCCATGTACGACATGTGCTCAGTTCGGCGCGGACTGCCACTATGATCTGCTCTCGCGCAAAAAGAAAGACATCAGACATTTCCAATCGCAGTCGGGCTCGTCGCTGGGCGTGACGGGGATCCCGAACGACCTTGGTTCGAAGCAAAACGAGCCGACTACCACTCCAGGCGCCTTGGCTGGCTTGCTGGTAAAGGCGCTGGAAGCTAACTCGGGGGCGGCGTTCGCAAGACGCCTGAACTCCAAGACCGACCCAACTAATGCACCCAAACTGCACCTCTTCGCATGGAACGCCGGGGAGCGGTATCCCACACCTGAGTGGACACCGGCCCTGTCCACGGTTAAGCCAAGACCTGTGGTGGAGATCATCTCCCAGGACGAAATGCGGTCCCTGGCCGGGATCTTCTTCGACAAAGTCGACCCGTGCTACGGGTTCGTCGACCGTGACAGTCTCCTCCGCCAGGTGAGCAGACGATGGCTGCCCCCGACCGCTGAGTCGGCGCTTTCTTACGGGTCCTACGACGCGGTCCTCTGCGGCGTCGCAGCGTTTGGGTACCTCTTCTCGCGCCGCCAGGCCCTCCCCGCGGAGCTGCACCTCGTCGAGTCTGCCCGCTCTATCCTCGAGCAGAGCCTGCAATCAGAGTCATCCTCGCCCGTTGACACCATCATGGGCTGGGTGCTGCGCGTCGCCTACCTCCGCATGACCACCAACGCCCACGCCGCCTGGATGGCCAGCTGCTCGCTCATGCATCTCATCGAGTCAGCCGGCCTACACGTCGAACCAGCATCAAACACCGCCCTCGACCCAGCCACACCAGAGACCTGCGACCCAGAAACCCGCCGCCGCCTCTTCGGTATGGCCCGCCATCTCAACGTCTGGACCTCCTTCGAGCTGGGCCGGTCCCGCGTCGTCCTGCAAGGAGCAAGCTCGTTGCCCCCCTCGGCGCGACCAAACGGCTTCACCACCGACCTCTTCAACCTCCTCCCGATGTCCGAAAGCCTGGACCCGAACGAGGTAAAGGACTCCTCCACCCTCGAGTCCGCCCTCTCCAACGTCCTCGACATCGTCCACGTCCAGCCCCCCCTCATCCTAGTCCAATGCAACCTAATGCTTTGCATCTACCGTCGCCTGCGCGCCCTAAACTCCATCCCCTCCGGCGATCTCCTTGACCGCGTCCTCGCACTGTCCGGGAAGGGCCTCAAAGCCGTGGGCGAGTTGGTCGCGGCCAGCTCCCCCTGGCACCAGATCGCGAACGTCCCGTTCCAGGTTGTCTGCACGCTGCTGGCAATCGACAACCGGGCTTCGCTGGCGATGCTGCGGGATGCGATGCGCACGCTGCACGAGGTGGCCTCCGCGTATGACACCGAGGTCATGCGTGAGGCGTATACCACTGCCTATCTGATGATCGTCATGCACCAGCGACGGAAGGAGGAAGATATGCGGACCCTGAGGGATGTTCTGCAGTTTAACCCGGCTGCGGCCATCCCACATACCCAGATACGAGAGCCGGCGTTGCAGTCGGATCATACGCTTTCGGATTATCCTGGGTTCTCCTGGTTGAGTGATATCTTGATTGATATACCCAGCCTGCAGGAATTTGATATGGAGGGTCCGTGAACTTCTATACATAGGCAGGATCGTGCCAGTATGACACCGTCTCCGGGAGCGGGATATCTATTCTTCGAGAATTCTAAGAGACTACTAGGTTAGGCTCATGACGTTACCAGGTACGTGGAATCAGCCATCACATTCCAATACAATGCATACTGACTCGGTTTATATCGCAGTCCAATAACTAAACGCTAGACTTACAAAGACCGCATGAAGGGACCTTATTCCGCTTTATCGTGCCTGTCCCTTCTTGCCTCCGGGGCTCTCGTCCCCCGTGATCGCGCTACCACGCCTAGTTTCCATAAAACCCAGAAGGAACCAAGGAGAATAACGGCAACAGTTCCCAGCTCGATGGCCTTGCCGTTGAAAATACCATCGTCCTCAAGACGGAGAACTGGCACATCTAATTCCTCTACAAGTCGCTGCGCGACGCCATCATCTCCAACCCTAGACGAGGGATTTAGCTGGTGGAACATCGTGCGAGGGCCGAAGAGGCCCTCCCACCCTAGGTTTACTCTGTCGAATGGGTTAATGGCCATCTTCGTACCGTCTTCCGCCGTACAAGCCCAGAAAACCACGGGCCATGGAACTGATGTAGAGCGATACCCCGATTCAGAGGGGTGTAGATACCGCAAATGGAGCGGGATAGTGACGTTCCACTCTCCCGAAACCTGAGCAGATTCAGGCGGTTGAGCAACTTCAAATAGCCAATTTGAACCCCACCGGGAGATAAACCAGTCTGGGGCCTCGAGATCTGTCTCGCCCGTGACTGCTCGGAGCGCGGCGAGGTTATGCGACTCGAGGAACAGTGGGTCTGAGGTGGAAAGCTGGTATTTGTCACCGAAGACCGAGGAAGGCAGAGTCAGATAGGCGTGGAGCGCGCAGCTCGCCCCTTCGGCCCGGGGTGGATACTCGAGGGCTGACGGGGCCACCGAGATGGTCATCGTAGGATGTAAACCAGTCGGCCCCTCAAAGGAAACGGAATAAGTTGCGTCATCCGGGAGAGAATGATGGCGAGATGGGAACGAGAATAGTGTGGGTTCTAGACAGAAGAGTAACCAGTTAGCATACTAGCTTTAATTGACCCAACTTTTCCTTAGGTTCAAAGAACATACTTAGCTCAGTATCACTCCCAACTACACCAAGTAACCCACCCATTTTAATCTCCTCTGGCTCGGTCCCCTGCTCCGTACCCAGCAGTCCAACCTCCACCTGGTCCGTCCCAGCGTCATGTTTCCGAATAATCTCCGACCACCCCCCCTCCGGCGGCCGAGCCCAGAACCCGGACATCGTCAAAGCATGCGAGACGCTATCATAATTGATATCGATCGAATCCGCAGATTGAATTAAAGCAGCCTGACGATAACACTCTTCGTCCTCCGCGGAGCAGAGCTTCTGTTGGAGATACGTGACCAGGTTCTCGAGCGAAGGGAGTAAGTCGTAAAACTGATAAGCCGCCGTCGAAGCGAAGCGCGTAGAGAGGATAGGCGGTGTGATGAACGAAGTCTTTCAATCATTTGTCCGCTATCAGCATAAGAGCACAAGGATAGAAATTATGAAACGATTCGGGAAGGGAAAACAAACAAACCTCAGGACTCAAACACTTCAATCCATCATTGAAAATCTTCTTCAGAAGCGCGCACACCGATTCCCTAGCACCCATTATCAACAATCTAGCTCGACCCCCGTTACCACGTCATCAGTAAGACCACTTCCACTCACGTTGGCCGATCAGACGAAACCGGGGTAAAGAAAACGTGTAGGCCGGGCGATATTCGACTCGAAAATGGTGCAATGGCACGGTATGGCTCAGGCGTTGCCCAGCGGATATGAATCTGATGGCATTGTTTCAGGACTTGCCAAAGCTGTTCCAGAAAATCCTCGTCAGCGGTTAACATGAATTGGAACGAACTATATCTCAAAGCTGAAGCATTGGAAAGGCAAGTTAAGCCCGAAAATTGTGGCACACGTACCTCGGATGGAACCTCGTTGAAGCTAAAAGTAACACGTTCCTCGCGAGCTCCGTCGAGGTCTTGTATGGAGAGAGCATCGGGTGCTAAGGTAGCCTGTTTGAAGTCGAAGGGGGCCTCGGGCCGTTGGACAAATGTGATTCTTGTTCGCATTTTAACAAGAAAATTTCTGGGAGGGGAGATGAGGAGGACTAACGGGAAGTTGGAGGATACATCAGTTGTGGTCTTTCTCCGCACCGTGACCGGAGGTGCTGGCATATCCTGATTAGGCTAGCCGAGCCACACTGATAAGATAAGAATCCCATCTTTTGGTGAGGGGAATAACAGCAAAAAATAAAAGAATGATCGAGGCCAGGAATACCGGGTAATTAGTTGATTCGAGTAAGATCTATCTTAATTTATGGCACATGGCAATTTTGGATTTGCCCTCATTTTAGGTTTTTTTTTTTTTCAAGTGGTTTTCGTATTGTACACTACCAGAATGTCCAAGCCTTTTATGCGTTCCCTGTTGTTAAACACAACTCAAAAGACTACAACGAGCATCGATTGACAAGAAAAAGAGGGAAAGAAAACTCAGTAAATCATTATCATCATCATCATAAAGAACCGGAAAAGCCAAATTCTCACACCATAACGCCAACAATGCTAAAATCTACTTAAAAACAGAGTGAAGAGAATGCTGATATAGTCCCTCAAACGAAATAATCAAGGTAGCACACCTTTCAGCGTCTCCTTCTGAGAAGCAGTCAAGGTGGGGGGGAATCGGACGTTGACGCGAACAATAAGATCACCTCTCTCGCTTGGTTTTTTCGAGATTGTCATACCAAGTCCTGGGAACCGCTCCTCATGACCAGGTTGTGTTGGGCCGGGCTTGGACACGCGGATTGATTTGCCGTCAATAGTGCGCACGATTTTTTCCCAACCAGTAAGCGCTTCCTTCAGAGTAAGTTCGACGGTCGTGATGAGATTGTCTCCTTGCCGCTTAAAATCGGGGTGTTCTTTCTGCACATAATTGTTAGTATATATGTCTGGACCTTGGGGAAGACCACAAAAGGGTTGTGCGAAAGCTTACCTCTGTCACAATGAGATGGACATCTTGGCGGCCACCTTCCTCCTGATCTCCGACTCCTCTATACTTGATCTTCGAGCCAGTCCGCAGCCCGGGTTTAATATTCGCTTCCAACATGACATCCTGGACTGTGCGCTTTCCGCTGGCATCGAAGGTCTTGCTCTTCACGGTCACTTTCTTTGTGGTACCCCGCATCAACTCCTCAAGCGTTAGCGGTAGCTGCTTTTCCACCACGGTCGGCTCCGGGGTTGGCGCTCGTTGAGATTGTTGGAAAGCGCTAGGTCCGCGACTTGTTCGGAACCGGGGGCCACCACCCCCACCAAGTCCGCCACCCAGCATCGAGAAGATATCATCATCGTCTCCCAATCCTCCCCCACTGGCCTTGGCGAAATTACGGAAAATATCGTCTGCAGAGCTGAACCGGAAGCCACCACCGCCTCCTCCAGGAGCGGTAGAGAAGTGAAAGGTGCGGGTGCCACCACCACCACCACCGGGCATGCCTCCAAAAGCAAACCCGCCGGGCATCCCCTCAAAGCCACCAGGTCCAGCACCGCCACCAGGAGGTTGTGGTGGAGGGCCACCACGTAGGAGATACTCTAGACCGAACTGATCGTAGACTTTGCGCTTTTCAGGGTCTGACAATACTTCGTATGCCTGTGAGACATCTGTGATGGGAGTTAATAAGTACCTAAAAAAATAAATAAATAAATAGGGCATTGGAAATTACATACCTTTGAATTTCTCTGCTGCCTTTGGGTCGTTCTTATTTTTGTCGGGGTGGTATTTCAATGCGGCCTTTCGATATGCCTTCTTGATCTCATCTTGAGAGGCATCAGGCTTGATGGAGAGCGCGTCATATAACTTTGTTTCTGCAACCATTGTGTGCAAATTGTTATAATTGAAAAACGGCCTTTAGATGTGGGAGACCAATCAGAATATATAAGTGAGGGCGTCGGAAGAGTAGAAAAGGTCCAGAGCGTTGGGGTCTTTCCAACCTCGAAACTGAGGAGAGAGGGGGAGCAGCAGCTCGAATGACGTAGAAGATTCGCGGGGAGAGCAGTGTTTGAACTATAATGACAGTCGATATGAGATGAGGCCGCCTGACTGGAAATCAATGCAGCGCAGTAGCAGTCGGGAATTAAAAGAAGAAGAAGAAAACGAACCAGCCCACTCCTTAGCGAGAAGCCAGCGAAGAGCAGGAATTGAAATATGGTGCCGACAGTGGTGGCCTTTCAGGTGACGCCAGGCCAATGTGGACGGACCCCAAGAGGTTTGTGACGTGTGACGTTGACCGCAACGACACAGCCAATAGAAGGTTCGAGAAGATTCCGTATGAGGGCCGTGGCGGGTCGACTTCGGGGGGTGCTGACTTATAATATTTAGTAAATATTGGGCCAGTTAGGAGGCAAGACTGTAATTTCAGAGGCTCACAGAACGCCTCATGATTTGGGCACGATTTGTGGTTTCCCAGCTGAGGGCCCCAATAATCAATGCATCTAGTACTACCCTTATGTCACGGCAGCCTGTAGGCGGGCGGTCTGCAGGCGGTGAAGCATCTGCCTTGACCTTTTTGGCCCGTGCGGTGCCCAGATACGTGCTTTTTACACTATAAAAAAAATAGAATTAGATTGTTCTATCATTTCTATTTATTTATTTCAAGTTTAATAAAATTAAGAAGATTAAACCACTTTAAAATTCCTATTTATACAATCAAAATATATCTTAAAATCGGTGGTCCTAGTGACTACCTAGTCTCCCAACCCTCTGCTCCACTGAGGAGCAATTCGAGTGTCGCAGAACGATACCAGATCTGCCGCGGGAGCTGTGGGACCAGATCTTGGTTTACGCCGTTCAGCACGACTCAGACTCATACACCGATTTCCAGCAGCAGAACGATCTTCTAGAAGGAGTCGGTATTCCCCGGATCAGTAGCCTTTTACTCGTCAGTCAGTATTGGGAACTGGGGGTTTGATCGTGACATGTTCGATGGAGATCTGGTCCATGATAATCCAGACTTCCCTCCGGATACAGCCCACAGCGCTGGCACTAAAAACGGGTGGACAACTTGGTGATCGCTATGATATGATACCTGGCTGCTGCGCTATTAGACGATCCCATTCATAGCACATATATATATATTAACCCGCCCATCGATTGGATTGTTAGGACAGAAATCTATCTCTCTCGCATATCAATAGGTCGAGTTCCTAGAATTGGCAATTTTTTAAATCGCAGATGTATGCATTGTATTCTACGTTGATGCCTATTTGCTATATACATACAGGAGCATGTTCTACCACGTGATACGAGAAGGCATGTCTATCAGGAAATTATCCCCCTCCTCTTCGACGACAACATAATCCTTGATCAAGGCAGTCCCGTCGACAACGCTCTCAATCTGATCTTCAGTACACGATGAGCCTAGCGAAAGAATATAGCAAGTGGGTTCAGGGCTATCCGGTGCAACGTTGGTAAAGTTCCAGGTTGTAGATGGTCCTTCGGTGGTATAGGAGCTATTTTTAGCCGTGGAGATCTTGCCTGTGGCGATGTCCTTGTTGAACATGGCACGGTGGAAGATTTCGTACGCTGTCTCAGGTTGGTAGGCGGGCACCTCGTGACCAGCCTGGAACACCCGGATAAACGAAAAATTCCCGTGCTGGCGGACGAGACCGCCAATATACGAAGCATTGGTTTGTACGGCTGCGTATCCCGCAGAGCGGAATTGCTCTGCATCGCTATAATCCACTTTTAGGCTCACCTCCTCGCCTCCATTCCAGGGACAAGCATAGTCCCGGTCTCCATATACGAGGGCCACCTTAATACCCGAGTCCAGCACGTATGCCAGGTCTTCCAAATATCCGCGGACGTCAGACCGTGGGTAATCGCCTGTGCTTGAAAAGCCCATGTACACACTATCTATGGATTCGGTGAAGTTGATCGGGACTCCGAGGGCACCTTGAACCCAGTGCTGGTTCAAGTAGCCTAGGAAGTAAGGCGGCGGGAATGGGTCGGGGTTGAAATGTGCGATGTCGTAGTAGCCACGGCCGGAGTACAAGGTATAAGGGCCCTCAACCTGGTTCCCACAGTAGCTGTCTGCCCGCTGACAAGCACGATTCACTGTTGCGTTGTTGCCGTACATGTAAGGATCTCCCTCGGACGCGAGGCGACGGCACTCGGTAATCAGATCCTTGCAGCCTCCTGGCTTGCTCCAAGCATGAATTGCCTGCTCATACACAGTCCGGTTGATCGCCTCAATCCCATAGGTGTTGTTGTATGCTAGCTCGGGGTATCCTGGCGCTTGCACAAGCAAGTCGATACAGCCGTTGATAATGCCCAGCGTATCGAGGTGAATGTAGTGAGACTCCCCAGGTGCGGTAAGTGAACCATTAGCAATTTTCTCATTCTGCTCTTGGAAAAATGCAGTGAAAGAGGGGCCATAGCGTCCTCCGTACGACTCCGTCCAGATGCTAACTCGATCGTTGTGAGGCTTATACTCCGGAAACTCCGTGAACCAGGTCTGCGCAAAGTGCCACAGCGACCGCGCCGCATTTTGGGTCGAGTTGGCAGCAGCTGACTGATTCAGACTAGGGAACGTGCCCACGTAGAAAGTATTATTCTGCTCTGGAATATCCGAAAACGAAGAGACGTTAAGGACACCCGTGAGCTGGTCATAGGTTCCATTCGTGGGAACATCGTAACTGAAGCCCACCTGATTGGGCTGGTCAATGTAGAGCATATTCACGTGGTTATTCCACGACCACGGGTTGAGCTCCGTTGTGTTCGAGTCCGCATTGACTAGACACGGGCCATTTTCCTGCAATAAGCCGATCATGGACGAGCTTCCGGGCCCACCGTTCATCCAGATCGATAGCGGGGCGTTGATGGGGTCATTGCGGGACTCAAAGAACCAAAAAAAGGTGTTGATGGGGTAATTCTGATCCAGCCCAACATCGTTGAGCGTACCAGGGGGAAGATGCACATAGCCCGAGTAGGACTTGACGCCCGGTGTTGTTTCACAGATACCGGGCTAGTAGGAGGAAATTAGACGTCGATTCATGGGGAGAGCGATTTATCGGGGCAGATAAGGGGACTGGGGAGGACTATGCGCCGGCGCGACGGCAGCCTTCACTATAATACTTTTCCATACCTCTTTATACGAAATCTTAACACCCTCTTGGTGCTTCGAATTCACCACCTTCACTCCCTCGGGTGTGGGCGGGAAGTACTGGCCGCCAACAGCAGCGACTAGACTGGCGGTGACGCCAACGAGCGAGGTGAGAGAAGGCATTGACTCTGATAAGACAGCGCCCCCAACGTCAGCTTGGAACACAGAGGAGATGGATTCGAACATTCTCGAGAGGGCATCGGCCATTTTTATCTTGTGGTGTCCCCAGGGCCAGCGTCAGTTAGGTAACGTAATAGGGGCAAGACCCATGGGTCACCGACGATCGATGTAACAATCAACGGCGGAAGCTTTGATGGTTGAGCGAAGGCTTCCTTGCCGCACGGGGGTGGGGTAGCCTAGCCCGGGCCACTTGATCCGTGAACGCCTAGTGGCGATCCTATTCGGCTTTTGTTTGCAAGTGTGAGCTGTAGCCTCCAACTTGAAGCTGTAGGATCGAAGATACAAACCTAGGTTGTCAATACATGATTGGCTCCCCGGGGGAGGGGGGTTTCTTTCAGGTACGGAGTCTTCGTTGAATCATGGCCCCTTTTCATGTGAAGCTTTTGTCCTGGCCCAAGGTAGTATTCCGAAGTAAAGCCAAGTTAGATCAACATGAATCGCACGAGAGGCCATTAATTCGCTCATCAAGAATAACCATATCAAAATATCCCCGAGTCCTTCCGGTACTTTTCCAGCAGTTCTTGGGGTTGTACTTAAAATGCACCGTAGGGATTTGCCAACATTGCCCACGCCCCATATTAATCCTTGAACTGTATGAAATGCTTTAAATCGGCCCGTTTTTTTTTTGCTTCATTAGACCCCGGAAACCTCTCACGAGTCTTCTGAATTTGACCCGTAAATATCTAGACTTGTTTTGAGATAACCAAAACTCCAGGCTCGATCGCCTCAGTCACAACTTTACAAGGAACGAACCAGCGAGTTGACCATAATAAACAAGGACATTCATAAAATACAAGCAATAGTATATAGAGTTTAGAATTTCAGAATTGGTGGGAGATTAACCAATGTACAATACCTTCTCTCCAATCCAGAGGCACCCCAGCCCTAATCATTCACGTAAAGGAATAGAAAAGAACCGAAACGCCGAGTGAGGTATTCCATGATGTATGTCCTCCAAAATCTCGTAAACGCCAAGAACGCTGCAAACGCGAAAGGCTAGCGAGAAGACGTTTTTAAGGTCAGCAAATAAGAGAGAATCAACCAACAAGAGCCCGGAATATAATCAAGGACAGTGATAGGAAAAAAAGGAAATACCAAACCACGGATATCCTGTGGGCCTGTAGGCCCCGTACTTCCTCCAAACAATATCAAGGAATACATGAAATGAAAATACAATGCTGCCATGTAGAAGCACAATATCGCTCCCGTCACCAATATACCCGGAGCTTAATATATACAGGAAATCGGGATTAAAAAGTTACAAGACAAATGGTGGAACATAACTTGGTCGAATGGGTGGATAGGTGGAAGAAGGTTTAGGGATGGACTGGCGTCGAATTTTGGGCCTCCTGCTCAGCCGTGGGTTTGAGTTCAGTCTCGGGGATGTTCAAATTATCAGTCCCTGGGGTCTCCTTTGTCTCAGTCGACTGGATCTTCGAGTTGGAGATCTCACCGTGCGTACTGACGCCGGTTTCTGACGCAGAATCTAGTGTCTGTGCACTGGATACAGAGTGGAATTCGTCTTTGTCGATCGATGGTTTGCGAGGCTCGTATGCGTCTTCCAAGGAAGACTGGCTTGCATTAAACTCATTCTTGATGCTGAGAGGGAGTTCGGCAAAGCCAGCCACAGCTGAATTCGCGGAATTTGAGGTCACGGATTGTGCATCATCTTGTGAAGAAAGGCTAGTGGGAGAGGCAGGAGTCGAGGACGACATTGGAGCCCGTTGAGGATTCCGTGGGGGTAGAGATGGAGGGTGTCGCTTGGGAATGGTTACGAGGCGAGCACGCGTAAAGCTAGGTGATTGGCGCTTTATTTCTAAGGGTGAACTCGAGTCCTCCACAGGTATGGGGGACGGCGCTTTGGCTGCGCTTTCGCGCTTAGAGACAGTTGCGCTGCTGATTCCGTGAACCTCTAGGTCGTCATCTCCAACGAATTCGTCCTCAGGCTCCTTGGACTGACTGCGAAAGTCACACTCTTGGTGCTCTGGAATGATAGTATCCCAGCGGTTTTCCTCATTCTCCCATGGAGATGAGTCTATGCGGTCTGCCGGGTCTCGAGTGCTCCGCGAGGAAGCACGACTGATCGAAGTTGGGGCTGTGAGGGGGTCGTCGGCGGTCTGTGTACCTCTATCCACGCTGGCGTAGCTTTGTACACTGGCACGCCAACTATTTCTGGGTGAACTATCAAGACTGCGCCGGAAAGTTGCATAAACTGGGCTCCCCGGACTAGGTTTGAACTCAAACGCCTCCTGACTGGGTCGTACTTTGGTGCCAGCTTCGCGAATGAAGAGGCCTTCAGCCTCCAAGGCCTTGACTCCGAACGGGTCCGGGTCCTCTGGATCTGGGACTCCAAACGTGGTAGCCGGTTGAATCTCCACATCCCCGGGGGTCTCGCCTGGTGGAGGAAGCAGGCTCTCGTCCACATTTTGGTCACCCTGTGCGGCCTTTACCGTCTGAAGGAGAGTTTGAATCGATGCAGGGGGGTTCTTTGCTTTGCCAGCCAGGATATCAGTCACGGAAATACGCTCCCCATAGAAGCGCTCATTCTCGTCTGTACGCTCAATAATAATGGTTCCATCCACTTGAACCCCGGCATAAAGACCGCGACTTTTCATATAGGTCCATATTGGGGCCTGTCGCTTATGAACTTCCGAGTCGAGCACTCCTCCCATCCCGACAGGGCCAGCAGATGCGCTCACCTCTCCCCCTAGAGTACAACGAATCTTCTTAAACGCCTCCAGAGCCTCAGTAGTGTTGATCACCACCACACAATCGTAGATATCAATACCAGCAAGAAAACCAATACCAGCAGTATGGAGCATGATGCCTGAGGGGGGACTCCATTCCCCCGTCTCGGGAATTCGGGCTAATAGCACACCACTTCCACCCGATCCACTGAGCCATAGACCCGTGCGCATGGTTGTGAAGATCGCGAGGCCCTTAGCATCTTGAATGACCTTTGTAGGGATCTTCTTTAATACTCGTTGTTTTCCTTTGGGACGATCTATTTTCCCCGTTTCCTTGTTGATGTAACTCTCTGAGCTCTGTCGGTCTGACTCGTCATTGGCGTAAAATCCGTCTTTGCAGAAACTTCGTAGGATTCGAGCGGCTTTGTCGCTTTCGCGGTCGATGGTCATGGGCCAAAACGCCTCAGCTCCGACACGATTCGACAACCGATTTACTGGATCGCCCAATTTGTCAAGGGTGTGCCATGCCTTATCAAAGCCCTTCTTGGAGGTGCCTTTGGTTCTTTCCCAAATTGACGGAGACATCTTGATGGTTACCGAGGCCACAAGGGCGTGTGGCAAGGCGTATAAACAAGGGACTGGATGGGACAGAGTCCAAAGGACTCAGATAAGGTCAGAACGCCGAATAGAGAGCTGTATTTGCTATGCAGGGGCAACGAGGATTCCGACGGGAACAGTAAACATATGTCGTAATAACTTTCTCAATGCGACCCGAGAAGAGTGTGATGGAAGGGAACCCGGTTCTTAATTCCTTTGCTGACACAGCTGTAGAATGTTCGCCTTATCGAGGAATGCGACTAAGAGGAGGAAGAAGCGAAGTAAAACCGGTCGGCTGGGACAATATAACTCGGCCTAACAACCTAGTCCCCGAGAAAAATGAATCAGCGTCTGTCAGCCTGGTGGTGGACTTTCTCCGTGCTATCCGCGTTCGAGACCAACTGGTCATGCGGGTGGCAATTGAAGGATCCAGCGGCATACGAGGGGAACCATGGACCGGGCAAACACAGCCCGAGGTAGCAAGGCCCAGCTTACCTGCGAGGAACTCCAAATAATCAAGCAAGGTAGTTTTGAGAGAAGCACTGCGATCAGACATCCATAAATTTCGATTTGAGTAAGGCGTGGGCTGTGAAGGGGACAAGGGAGATTCAATGACGAAGTATATTCCGGTCTTCAGAAAGTACTGAGAAGGTGGGGAAGATGATCATGATCGCATTGCGGCAGCGAGGTGTAGCCCGTGGTTAAAAGGATTCTCTAACCTCAGAAGAAAGAGAGAGGAAATATAAAATAAGAAAAAAAAAGGAAAGAAGAGCGAAACTAAATAAAAACTGGATGGATCATTAATAATGAAGAGGGGGGTAAATAAAATAATTATAAATGCTGAGCAGAATGTGCAGCACCGGCCGGAAGGCCTCATTCCAGGACGGCTGGGTCGGAAAAGCATGGTTGGGAAATCTGGAAGTGGCGCCGTGGCTGGCGGAAACTGGAGAAAGCAAAACATAGCGAGAGAGGTACTCACTACGGTCCTACTACTACCTCTATCATGACAATAATCGTTATTGGCGAGCGAGGGGAAAAAGAAAGAGGCTACTGGAAGTATGATGGAGCAGGATGGCATCACTGGGTCTGCCATCATCAGGCGATCGGCTAGGATCAACATAGCCGTCCACTGATGGATTTCTTATTTGATTCTCTGTTTTTCTTATGATCTTTGTTCACTCTGGTACTACTAGTAGTAGGTATGATAGTCTCTTGTACTAGTAGTATTTCCCGAAAGTAATTTATGGTTCCTGTGAGTGGGAGCTGAAACAATACTGATTATTATTCTCCACCTTCAATCAGCGGAACCAAATATCGTCATCATGGACTACGTAACTAAGGTCTCTGAACCACAGAGATTTTGTCTTGTTTTTTTCTCGAATAGAATTTTCCCCTTGAATTATTAAAAGAAAAGAAAAGACAAGCATAGAGCGATTGTTACCTACTACCTAGGTAGAACTGGTATTGATAGACTTTTTCAACCCCATCATAACTTTCCTTATCCCTGCATTCACAAGGGACGCAGAAGCCGATTATACGTGCATCCATTTTACCTGTACGTATCGACTAAGGTCACTATTATCGAGTTGCATCCAATCCCAAGAATATGACAGCTCCAATTGTTTGCCCAGCCCAACCGAAGTATTCCCCATCCACCCACCCGACCCAGTCTTGAATATTAAAAAAAAAAAAAAAAACACGGTCATCCCGGCACTGTCACCATGGTGAAATGAAAATCACAAACTAGATGGATCTGGGTCTGCACCAGGTTCTTCTACTTTCGCACTCATTTCTCTGACAGGTCTCATCGAATCGCTATTTAACCAAGTCCAAATAGACCCGGTCACAGTAGTTCTTCGATAGTTTCGGGTGTTTTTTCAGCCAGTGGGCATGTTTTTATCTAATATGAAGTTCCTCTATGATCTTGTCCCAGCTTGTTGGGAACGCACTAGTGATGTGAATTAAATTTGCTGAGTCTCGACTCTCGAAAACCACCTACCTGGCTGACCTGACTCGACGATGATGTCGTTCGTTTGTACTATTAAACCTGGAATACTTGGCCAAGGCGCGCCTGGTACCTTTTCTCCCAATCAATGTTTCCCCCGACTTCCAATCGGATTCGCACGGGCACCAGGACTAAGCAATGGAGGTCATTGCACATTATTTAATCCATCAACAACTGCAACTCATCTGAGATGAGCAGACAGTTCAAGCTGAGTATTAATGATTAGGATGGTGTGGATCTCTCCCCTAACTATCCTGACTCGATGGAGCGCGTGATTCGGGAAATGTTCAAGTGAGATATGAATTGTCAACTCGATCATCATCAATATATACCTCCCTACAAGGTATTATTCACCCCTCCATCGTTCGGGATATCAGCGTGATCCACTCCGTATGTATACGTCATATCCCAAGGGTTCACAGGAGTTCTTGGTTTCCACGGCACGAGGGGGGTATACCGATGACTTTCTGCTGGGATGGCACTCTCCAAGGAACCGAACTTTCTGTCGCACATGGAGGAGCGAAAAAGACTGTTTGGGTTCATCGAGTATTATGCATCTAAATTCCGATCTTGGCCAGGCTATCTAGGGATTGTCTTAGGGTTTATCTATTCTTAGCTTAAAGGTTTTAAGTGAGCCAGCCTCGGCTATACTATTCCCCTTTTAACATCTATATTATTGAGAGATGTGTACGAAGCTGTGATGCGAACCGAACTTAGCATTCACAAACAACCAACTAATTTGATAACGTAGTATCAGGCTTCTTTTCTTTTCTTTTCTAAGGTTTATTTCCCCCCCTCTTCCCTGGATGCTGTCGTCCGACCTGTTCGTACCCAATTCCCAAAATGATACATGCCAAAACCGCCTCCTGTCGTCTCATCGTTATGCCCCCGTCTTTCCTGTCAGTTCAATCCCGGATCTCTCGCTAGTCACGAAGCCCAGCCACACCCCGGACAAATCACCAGCGAGCCCAGTTGGACTCCACATAGCCAAATCGAGAATCCGGCTGTTTCCAAATTCATCCATATCGGAGCTCTCATATATACTAATCATGTACAACTCAGCAGACACTAGCCTTTTTCTTTTCTTTTTTTGGTCCTTTTCCTTCAGTGATCGTATCTCACAGGATTCGGGGGCCCGGGGCACATAGGGAATATCAAACTCGCCGCTATATACCTGCACGATATTACCGACATCCATTTATCGGACCCGTCTGTCTCTCAACACCTTCTATATCGGGGAGAATTTGCCCCACGAGAGTACGCCACCATGCTTCACCCCTTTTGCGTTGCATTCACTCCAGGATAAAGAACTGCGATGTTGGAATTTCTTCACTTTTCACGGCATGAGAATACCCGCATGTTCCAGTACGTACTTCTGGATTGAGGATGGATCCTGTTGATCCCTGGTAGGCACGTACTTGTTAAATCTCTGTTCGCCGTCCACTTCCAGATTAGCTTAAAGAAGAGAAGCCGCTCTCAACACATCTATCAAACCCTGCGAGGAAAGGTGTACTTTGTGAACAAAGTTTAGAGTCTGCATACCTAAAGCAAGCTTTAGATCTCATGGAATAAACTAAGCAGTGGGCAGGGCAGTAAAAGAGGCTTTCTCCACAAATGTCTAGACCCCACGTACGTTTCGATTATATACTGTCCTCAGTAGCAGAGAAGCGTGTATACATTGTCTGCCGAGATTTCTCTTCTATATTCTCTTTTCATCGATGGTTTTGAGACCTATATATCTTAGTGGAAGCTTGCACCAGAAGTATTCCGGTCAGGGAAGTTGAACTATCTCGGGTCCTTTTGTAGTTTCGCGGAGTGTCATTGATACACTATGCCAACTTTTGCTCTTCCCGATTCGGCGCAATCGAATGAGGACGTTTATCCCACTGATATTTCACAATTGGAAACTTGGAATTTTTATTGGCCTGACATGTACCCAGTTGCTTGATTGATGGTTGTATTTCTACTTCTTCCTCGAGGGGAGGAGTCAAAAGAGTGGGGGTTTATACTCCTGAGCACCTGACCTGGCCCGTCAAAGGGAGAAGGTACGACCGAAGACGGGAAGATTATATAGTAACTCTGACGACTATACAGGTAGATAGTCGAAGGGGTTTATTTATAATTCATCAAACAAAAGTAGCAAGGTCTAGCATAACATGTACAAAATAATCGCTCAAGATTTTTGAACTCACAGAGCACCCAGCTCCTTCAACTTGCCAATCAATCCGTCAACATCTTCGACCTTGCCACCACCCTGGCGAGCTGGGGGTTCTACCAAGGACAGTTAGCTGCAAGTTGCTCACCAAAAGAATAGAGATAAAAACCTACCTGTAACCTTCAAAGTCTTCAACCGCTTCTTATCCTCAACACCAAAGTCTGCCAGTGTCTTCTTCTCCAGAGGCTTCTTCTTCGCCTTCATGATGTTGGGAAGGCTAGCATAGCGGGGCTCATTCAATCGGAGATCGGTGGTAATAACGAGCGGCAGCTTGGCACGAAGAGTCTCAACACCACCATCGACTTCATGAGTCACCTCGACGGTCCCCTGTTCATCCTTGATTTCCACCTTACTTGCTTGCGTCGCCTGCGGCCAACCCAACAAACCCGCCAACATCTGACCTGTCTGGCCCTGGTCACCGTCAATGGCCTGCTTCCCGAGCAGCACCAGGTTGATGTTCTCCGACTTCACTACGCCCTGTAACATCTTCGCCACGGTCAGGGGCTCCAGGCCGCCATCGTTGTCGGGAACGTCAATGTGGAAGGCTCGGTCGGCGCCCATGGCCATCGCGGTGCGGAGGGTGTCGACGCATTTGGGGCCACCTGCGGAGAGGGCAAGGATGTTATCGACCTTGAGGGGACCCTTGCGTTCGCGGAGACGGACAGCTTCTTCGATCGAAAGCTCATCGAAGGGGTTGAGAGAGTGCTTCACGCCAGCAGTTTCGACACCGGTCTGGGCTTTGTTGATTCGGGGTTTGATCTGCTCAAATCAGTGAATTAATTCTATACACCGGTGTTGGTATGATGTTCGCTGGAGCTGCAATTTCATGCGGAGAATCGCCCGAGAGGATTACACAGGGAACCGCGGCTGTGACTATTCGCCGAAGACGGCGGGAGAAAATCAAGAACAAGGACACCCACCGCATAGTCGATCACCCTCTTGATGGGGACAAGGATCCTTAAACCACTTGCCATTCTGGGAATTGTGCTTCAATATCTTCTCTTCTTCTTATTCCTTAAGCGTGTACAGTCAATGGAACAATTGTGGGGGAAGGGCCGAGTAAAAGTAATGAAAGGAGGACAATGGCCGATCCGGCGGAGCAGATGATGGCAGAAAATGTAGGGCGGAGAGTTGGCTGGCGGGCGGACCGAATATTCAACCACATTCAACTCATCCGCCTCCAACCGAGGTTAGCCTTCATATCGACCACCCGCATTCTAACGAGTAACCGTCTGATCAGGATTATCCCTTTGGTGCGTGGTTGAGCTGGAGCCGGAGTGTACATCCAGATCCTCGGAGAGGTGAACGTTTTTGAATTGGCTATTAAGTGTAAAAATATGTTGAAACTTGCTCTTTGGCTTTATTTTGTACTTGGTGGTCGATCTCGATGTGGACAATCACATGCATAAGTGATGATTTCCAAGTCTATGGCTACATACGGGCCGATTACTTCCTGGATTCTATCTGTGTACAGGGGAAGGACAGTCATATAATACCCCACCTTATCCCAGAAAATCTCAAAAAAAAAGACATATCTTGCTTCCCATCTTTCAGCACATGCATGTGACAGTATATCGTCGGGTATTGTTCCTGTTCACCACGTTTCCTGTTTGTATCGCCCAGTTTTCTCCATCCCAACCAAATATTCCTCTGCTTCTTTTCGACTGTATCTTTGCGCTTCATTCTCTCCTCCATACTGGAATGCTTCAACCAATGCTTCCCGAACAGCCTGTGGCATTCGTCCTGAGGAGCCACAAATATACACAGACCCTGCCATTTCATGAAGTAGCTTGAAGACCGCCCCAAAATTCTCCCGAATTATGTCCTGAACATATCTCTTTTCCTTCTGATCCCTCGAAAATGCTGTCCAGACCTTCAGCTTAATCGGCTCATGTAGCTTATGCCATTCGTCGTCAAAGAAGAAGTCTGCTTCTCGATTGCGGCCACCGTATAGTAGAATGGTTGGTTCAATCGGAGGTTCAACACCCGGATTCACCTCCTGATATGACCTGACGATAGCAGCTTTCTCCCAAATCATGGACCGTAACGGGGCAACACCTGTGCCAGGACCGATTAGCAATGTTGGGCCGACGAGTTGGCTGACGGAGGAATTGAGGGCGCCTCGTTGCAGTTGAATCTTCAGGGTACTTCCAGGTCGAAGCGTGGAGAGAAACTTGGTGCAGACGCCCTCTCTGATTTTCTTAATTACGGTTCGATACTTGACAATGGCGATCAGCAGTTCGAACTTCGCCCCACCTTCTGGTGTCCGCTTCAGCTCCCCGCCGCTGGCAATACTAAACTGCCGTCCACGGAAGATTGGAAAAGCCGATGTTGCATGCTGCCATGGAATTTTCACTGTGTCAAATTCATGCAAGACCTCTAAGATGCTGCGCCTGGGTCGGGTGGTGTAGTCCCAGAATTCATCTATAAATTCCGGGTTTGTAAACTCAAGAAGCCTCTCTTTATGCATATCATAGCTTGTGTAATGGGCGATGGACGAGAAGAATGATCGACGGGGTATGGCCTTGATATCTAAGTAATTAATCAAAAGCTCGCGTAGGGTTAACTCTGGATGTGATGTAAGATCATGGATAGGCGGAGTGGGAAGATCGCCAATAGTGTGCTGTCTATCAACAGGAACTAGAGATACTAGTTTATCAGCGTGTTCTTCCCAATTCATCATATCTATCAAACTCTGGACGTCCTCGGGCGTGTTCTTCGGGGTGACAGATATCATGTCTCCGGGCGCATATGAGACAGAATCGGGGATTGTCAAAACTACATGGCGTACGTCTTGCCAATGCTTTTCGGGCGTAACACGCTGATTCTGGACAAGAGTTGCTGTTAAACTATCTTGGAGTGGCCGCAGATCATGGTCCAAGCGATATGACTCCGGGTATTCGTCCGTGATTGTCAGGGTTTCCAAGCCTTTGGGGTAAGTAGGTTCAGCTGGATGTGGTGCATCTTGATCACTTAATTGCAGGACCCATTTGGGTGGAAGTTGAACATCGTCCGGTATCGGCTCTTGCCCAGGACGGAGGGGATATTTCTCCAGCAAATCCTTGCGGAACCCCGTTAACCATGGGATAAATGTGCCTTCTAACCTGTGGGCAAGTTTAGTCCTGAAATATATGCGAGAAGTGGAAGCGAAAACTCACCCTTCTGGGTGTTGCTGGTCTGCCTCCCCGCCGTGATATGTCTCGTTTGCGCCCAATTGGAGTAATCGTTTGTACAATTTGCGGGCAGCCCAATTGAACCTGGGAACGTCAGAATGAGATTAAATAAACAACACTTCGCAAAATGGTAATTCAAACTCACTTAGGATAAGAGCTATCACCCAGCCCAAACCATGTAAATGTAACCCCGCTCAAAAACGTTGGTGGGAGTTTCTTCAGAAGCAATGATCTCCAAAATTTACGCCCATTGGCTGGAATATCGCCCTGGCCCGTTGTTGAAACTACGAAGAGAGTAATCGTGTGTGAACATAGAGACTCCTGGGATCAATTGTTAATTTAGAGCTCTCCGTTGTTAAAATAGGGACCGACGAACTGCCTTAACATGATTCAGCTCGGACACTTGCGTTGTGAAATGGAGACGCTCAGCCAAAGCACCTATCTCCTCCGCCACTTCTTGGGAATTGCCAGTCTCGGAGGCATAAAGCACAAGAGCAGAACGATTGCGTGGTTCTGTATCCTGGCTCTCACTCATAGTGCCTGCGCATCTGCTGTGGGTACGAATCAAAAAGGTACTGTGGTTGCTTTTCTTTTTTTTTTTTTGACCCCTCTCCAGCTGTTGACAATTTTGTGGTTCGATATCGGACACCCCACGGAACGGAATGATGTCATCCGGCAGGCCGAGACTTGAGACTGCCTATTTCGGTACCCTAAGTTGATTGTATACAAATTGAAATAGGCTGGAGGGAGATGCTGATCATTTTCTTCGAAGAAGAAGAACCGCGTCTAATTTTTCAATTTCCCATTGTCGACATCTGAAGATTTCCATCCCCTCCAAAGACATAGGGATTAGCCTGGATATATAATGGAGCAATTTCGCTTCCTCGAACGTGAATGCTATAATCGTGAACCGCTCGCTGATAGAGATAAACTGTCGCAACTCAATCAAAACGCCAAGGGTATCTAAGAAATGCGCTTTAATATGTGTCTTCGTCTCCACCACCACCACCACCGTCTCCAAACCCATCATCACCATATTCATCGTCACCTCCATCAAAGTACTGTTCTGCATTATAGTCGCCGCCCATTTCGTCGTCATCATCCTCGAAGTCATCGTCCACAATCTCCTCCTCCTGATCCTCGTCCGCATCAAGGATGTCCCGTTCCCTTTCTTCATTCTCCCTTCCTTCACCGTCTTCTTCTTCGTCCTGTCGCTGGCGCTTAGCATCGTCGTCTTCTTCCTCCTCATCCTCGAACCCCCTCTTCAGGCCACTCCGTGTACTCTGCGCGATATAGCCACCTAATGAGGCATCTGGTTTGAAATTTGGTTGAATTGTCGACCACAGTTCGCGCGGGAAAAATTTCATGACTGCATTACAGAAGCGAATTAGAACCCATATCCCCACATAAAAGATCTGTTCTCTGTTTCCAAACAAAATCGACACGAATGGGAAGAAATCCTTACCATATGGCCTTCCCGAGAGTTTAGGGACCGTCCTCTTTTTCTTCTGATACTTTCCTGAATATGATTGCATTCCGTTGAAAGGGTCGAAATCAACACGGGAGCCCCTAACCCCGCCAGGACCAGAAGAAGAGCCTAAAATAGAGTAATATGGCCCATCGTGGAATTGTTCCCGCAGCGTGCGATAAAAATCCACCTGTAATTGTTCTCGGGTGCTTAACGGTCTTGCATGTGGTACAGTATATTTCTAAGTATGAATATGTGTAAGCGCAAGCAAGAATAATTGATCGTTCCAGGATGATCTGGGATATGGAGGCTGGAAAAAAGATGACTCCAACATACAGGAAAAAGAGGAGTAGGCGCCGTATCTTGGTCTCCGCTGGCGTCGTTATCCCATGCAAACTCTGCCCCAGGCAGCTTTCTGCCTTTTTTTGCTCCGAAACGGGACATGCTTGACGTGTTTCCAGTGAACTTTGCAGAGAAAGCCACCTCGCAAGTATTTCGGGGGCCGAATTAATGATGGCGGGTGGCCGCATAGAAAAAAGTTCCACGGAACTTTGGTTCACCGCCTAGGTGGGGGGACCAGTAAGGGAAATTAGGGTACCATCACAGTCTGACCGCTTGCCTAAAAAGGTCTATCGATCTATATCCTGGAATTTTTGGCCATACATGTATAAAGGAGTTAGAAGAACGGTTATCTTCTTGTAGAGCTTAAAATGTTAAGAGGATGTCGCTTGTAAATAACAGTTTCTAAGTCAATACTTGAGCTACAGGGTATCATACATTGTTGCCCATACTTTATGAGCTCTCCAGATTCAGTTTGCCAAGAAGAATTGAAGACAGAGCTTTGCATTGAGCGTTTTGAAGATAAGGTCTTGCATCCTTGGGTGAAAAACAGGACTGTTATCTTGCTGAATTATAGGTACCTATGTATTCCAAGGGGATAACCAGAGAAGAGTTGGACTGGTCAACGCAAGCAGCTGGTGGGGAAGCTAATAAGAGTGGTAGGTGCAAACAAAACAAACACCAACCACAGCTCCCCTCTTGATCCTGGGGAAGTTGACCAACATCACCGATTAACTTAAACTACTCAAGCTTTGACCGAGAATAAAGCCCTTATAATTGTCTAACCATAATCCTCGACTCTCTCGCGATGGCCGATCAACCTGACTCTCTTCTATCTCAGAAATCATCCGATTCCGGACTCCACATTCAGCTGCACCCTCTTATACTCCTCACAATCTCCGATCACATCACTCGACATGCGGCACGATCACAACAGGGTCCAATCATCGGGGCACTACTGGGTCAACAAAACGGGCGTGAGATCACGGTAGAGCACGCATTTGAGTGTATCGTGGTAGAAGGTCCGAATGGCGAAGCCCAGCTGCCTAACGACTGGTTCGTTGATCGAGTGAAGCAATGTACGAGCCCGCAGATAATGTACTAGTTTTTTTTTTCGACTATTGACTAATCCAACCAAATAAACACAGTCAGGGATGTTCACAAAGTACCCACCCTCGACCTTATCGGGTGGTGGTCGACCTCGCCTCCCTCCGGCCCTACCGCATCTCATCTTCCAATCCATCGCCAGATCCTCCAAAACTACAATGAATCCGCAGTGTTCCTCGCTTTCCACCCGTCCCAGGTGCAAGGCGCATCATCGCGTGGAGGGAAACTTCCCCTAACCGTCTACGAGAGCGTTTATGAGGGTGAAAGTGTGACGGAAAGTGGGAAGGCCATGCAGGTAGATGGTGAGGAACAGTCGTTAAGCATCCGGTTTCGGGAGCTTCCATATACGGTCGAAACCGCGGAGGCAGAAATGATCGGTATCGATACGGTTGCCAGAACAGCCCGGAATGCCGCTGCCATCGAGACGTCAACTACAGGCACAGGCAATCTTTTGCAGTCGGACTCGCAGAATGGCAAGGAGCAAACGCCTAACAACGCCCTACTTTCACCCGAGGAAGAAGAACGTCAGTCTATTGTAACCTATAACCCTCTGCAACGAAACTAATTCGATGCTATAGTAATCGCTAGTTTAAACACACGCCTAAACGCGATACGAACGCTTGGGTCACGAATCTCGCTCATCAAGTCATATCTCTCCAGCATATCCCCACCCTCCGGAGATGGTTCGGAAGCAAAGTCAAAAGAATCCGCAGACACAAACCTTCACCATCCTATCCTTCGAGACATTAATTCGCTCCTATCGAACCTCTCTCTCCTCACCCCACACGAACAAAGTGCCTTTTCCGCAGAGACCCTCGCTCAAAGCAACGACGTCTACTTAGTATCCTTGCTCGGCCAGTTAGGTCAGAGCGTCAAGGGTATCCGTGAGGTCGGCAAACGCACCGCCATTCTGAATAGTGTGCGGAACACCACCGCTTCTCGAAAACAGATGGCTATCCAGAGCCGGTATGAGGAGGAACTCTTGGCCCAGGGGATTCCACGTACTTGATTGATACTTGAAATCAAAATGCGACTAGTTGGCAGGGATTATGCAGCCATGGTTCACTTGCTTGCATGGGGTGATTGCAAAATCTCTTCCCATTGTGACCATAAGCGTGGTCGTATTGCGGCGTATGGTTTTTACCCAGAAGCAAGATATCTTCTTTTCTGTTTCTCGTTTAGCGATGAATGCAATGACGAGCATTTCAATAAATGACCCCCTGAATGCTAGATTTTGATGCTGGCAAGGTGCTTTCGCCTCCTACCTACTCTACTCCCGATTGATACCACTTCTTGAGTACCAAGCCAAATAGACGGTTTTTAAAGAAAATACATAAATAATGTACAATCGTAACGTCTACCTCAATCATATATACTGGAAATGAGCCTAAAAAGCGGGCCCGGAGCATATCTCCTGGTCATTATTCGGGTAAATGAAGACGCCAGAAACTTCAAAAGTGCAGGGTATTCTCAAAGGAAGCAACGAAAATTGATCGAAGAAATAAAACAAGGGTGATCAGAAAGAAAAATAAAAATAAATAAAAAGACCTGAATCGGATAGTCGTTATTCTCTCTGTTTACCTTTGCCTTGAGTCGTAGTGGGCATGTGCGGGTTCATGAAGGTCAGGGAGAGGGATTGGGGGCTGCTCTTGGAGGTCTCCAGATGACGAACCCTGGTGATACGAGTGGCCTGGGGTGTGGTAGTAATGTTGGTCTGAATCTGACGCGGACTGGGATGAGGGGTGGTGCACTTCCTCAAAAGGCGAGAAAGCCCGGGGTGAATGTGGATCTGACCCTGGAAGATGAGAGTGGCGCATCCCATGGTTGGGCGTATAATAGGGATTGTGGTCTTCATCGTACGGCGGAGGCGGAGCTCCCAAATCACCGGATGATGGGTTTGGCTGTGCGTTGGAGAGAAGAACCGCCCCTTCCTCATCAGGAGAAGATCCATAGCGGCCTGAACGACCACCGGCCATGATCCCACCTGCACCTTCATACCGGGTGTTGTTTGACTCTGCATTATAGGTCGGGTTAAGACCGATTGGCTCGCCTGGATTCTGGTAACTAGGATCCATTGTCCGCTTTTTACGGCCGACAAACAGCCAACGGATACTTCGACCCACAGCCCTGATGAGGTCCCCAGGGTTAAGAGAATCAAGAAGAGCGCCCATACCCCAGCGGCCACCGTGGTATGTATTCTTGCCATTCCCGTAGAGGTCCGTCACTTCATCTGGCTGAGAACCAATTGCGTATGGCTTCCACGGGAACGCCCAAAGGTGTAAAACAGCGAACATGGCCATTTCAACGCTGATAATTAGGTTTGGAAGCCCGACCTTCAGATCAGGTGCTGCGATCTTTTCCGTAGCCTTGATAGCGCCGGACGAGAAAAGGAACGAGATAACACTCTGGGGACAAAATTAGTACATTCTATACTAGTAAGAGCGGAATGCGGGTCCAGTATTTACCGTTTGCCAGAATGAAAGAAAGATGACCAGTTTAATTGACACAATTTTCAAGAATGGCTGATACTCGCTAATATCGTCTTTGATCTGGACGTAGAATTGAATTAAGCAGTACATTGCGATACTGACAGCAACGCATTCGATGCATAGAACCTGTGCCAACAAGTTAGCGGAAGCACAACGACTAGATGGGTATACTGTGCCTACCCAAACATGCGCAAAAGCCGGATTAAGAGACTCTTCGCAGTACACGTCGAACTTTTGCGCAACAACTGCGACGATGGTCATAAGCACTCGGAGAAGACAATATTGAAAAACTCCGACCCAAACAACCTGAGGAGGGTAGACAATCAGCTTCTCATCTTGCGGGACGCAGCAGAAACATTCAAGGATCATACATTGAACCACGTTAATCCGCTTCGGGGGACCCTCCAAAGACCCTTCCTCCCACCACAGCATTTTTGGAGCCAGGGTATGGGCCATAGCCAGTTCTTGGGCTCGATTCTACGGAAATATTCCTTCTGAGCATGTAAATCGGGCGCGATGTAGTGGCAGAGCAAGGAAAAGAAGGCAGAAATCGTAAACGCTTCGTAGCAGTCACCGAGCACGTCGTAGTATACCACATCTTTGTAAAATAAGGTGCTGAGGAAGGCAACGAGGGAGTAAATCGGAATCATCCACAGGATTCGGATGACGCTGTTGAGCACGCGCACATTAGCAGAGAGGTTATGACGGAGGGGATGCGGCACGTACTGGCGTTGCTCTAACGGTTTGCTGTAATGTGTGGCATGTCTCATGATAAGGTAGAAAGACACTAGACTCGCGACGAGGGAAAAGGCGCCGACGATAATCAGGGCAAGCTCGTGGAAGGGGATTCCGCCATCCCATAAATCGACCTCATGGACTGTTCTCAAGAAATTGGCGATGAGTAACCTAAACAGAAGGCTCAGAACCAACAGGGTGCTGGGGAGATGGGCATACTGGTCTCATTTTCTTCCGTCAAATTACAGACTGGCCACCCCATTCTGGCGCCAATAATGCGACTCAAACGATCCGGGGGTAGGGGGGTAAAAAAGGAAGCTGGCGATCGTCCAGATGGGAGAAGCAAAAGCAAAGGGACGAATTCTGGCGCTATCGATCTTATCCACAGCTAGTCTTGGCTGTGGCTGCAGATCAACCCCTGGAACCCAAATTCAAATCTCTTCTCGTCTTTTTTGTCAGTGCTTCCCCTGTCCTTCGTGTGCAGGATCGCTGGTGTCGAAAAAAGGGGAGGGGAAAAAACGAGGAAATTCCCAAATGGAGTTTGGCTTCAGATTATGAGATCAAAGAGGATGGGAATTCCGGAGCAGGCAGAAAAATAAAATCGGAATGTTCATGAACTGGCAGGAGCAGGAGGGCAAGCAAACATGGCAAGGGGTGAGTACATTTCTTTCTTTTACCCAAGCATGATCTAAGCAAAAAGAAAAAAAAAAGGCTTTCATCACTACAATCTATTATTAACTCTAAGGGAAGGGCCCTTGTATAAGGCTGAGCGTATCAGCTGCCCATGCAGAAGTTCAAGCCGGGTGTGTTGACGCCATTCAGCATTCAGGAACCAGTGGCAACAAATTTTTAGAAAAACAAAAATAGAACCAAGACAGCCAAGCTTTGGATAATCTGATTTAGACTACCCAAAGAATTCCGCTTGGCTGTCTCTTCCCCTGTGAGTTCAAAACTTCAAATGTATCACTAAAGTTTTAGAAAACATGTCAGATAAATTGATAAGATTTGTAACCCCACCACTGGATTAAGTCGAGTCCCGCATTGATGTAAGAAGATGTATGATAGACAAGAACTAGTGGGCTGGATAATTATAGAGCTATTTCACGTGATTCTTATATAGATTCCTTGTCCAACATCCGCAACACGGAAGGCCTGGAGGCAAATGGCTTGGGAAAATAGTAAAACGATATATTATCACATTTCTAATAAAGTACTTGAAAAGTACATTAGAAAATTTTTCTATGATAATAATTTAGTAGATATACACCGGTCAACCTTGGAATTTTGAGCACCTGCCCCAGCCCCCGCTAGTATACAGTTCAAGTTCATTGCACCCCATCCCGGATATGCAGAAGCAAGGATAAAGAAAGACCCCAGGCAAATAGATCCGAGTAACCAGCCCCCGTCGCATAATTTTCCATTCATATTTTGGTAAATATAGAGGTGGGCGATTCAAATCACCCTCGCCGAGAATCTCGCCATTGATCTCCCATTCCTCCACCCCGACCCCGACCTCGGCCGCCGCGACCTCCTCGACCACGACTAGGGTATTCCGGACCAACGTCGACGAATAGATCTCTATCCTCAAACGTGATTCGCCTAGTTTCATCTCCTCCCCTGCGCGGAAAAGAGCCTTTCTGCAACATATCATCAAAGCGATCTAGACGTCGGTCGGCAACACCCCGAGGAACTGGAAGATAGTAGAGCTTGGGCTTTGCCGTAGTCGACATGAACAACTCATCAAGCGGCTTGAACCCTTGTCCTGGCTGGGAACTGGGGTTGGCTGCTGAGGGGCCGCTTGGGCGTCGATCTTTGTTGATCATATCGGCCTTCGGTCCCCGAGGTGGAGGGCGAGCAAAATCATTTGCTGGTGGGCCACGCGATACATGACTCCCTGCATTCTTTGGATCAAATTCATCCAAGACTGCCTCAACTCCATCATCGGTTTTGTTGTACTTGACTTCCCACCGTAGCGGGGGACCAGAACGCGGTCGGGATTCGTCCTCGATGCGAATCCACTCTTGCACCTTATGCTCTGGAATAAAATCAACGAACAAACTTTTGCGGTTGCGTTCGTTTGGCCATACAGTGCCATGGAGTGACGTGCGAGCTCGCGAGGCGGTCGAGACATTGACAAAGGTGACAAAGCAATGAGTTTTGATCGGATCTAAGTAAAAATCTACTATTAAATCCGGGTTGGGTGAGGCACCGGGAGAGGTGGCCATGGCGATAAGGTGGGTTTTAAGCGCTGCTGGTTGTAGCGGACGCATCAGGCCATCGATGTACAGAGCAGCAGTCGCGGCGTGTAACGCAGGCTCGACTTCTATGTCTTCCGGTACAATGTCGGCATGGGGCGACGTGGGACGAGGCGGTTCCCGCTCTGTAGGAGCAAAAAGGCTTTTGAAGCGAACATCTTGCTTCAGAGCACTCTTTTTGCTTTCTGATTCCCCCTCCAGAGGGACGTCCTCCTTTATAGGCGCTTCATCGCTGCGTTGAGACACCCCTGGCAAAGTAGGAACTGGGCCCTCTAGTTGCGGGGCCCTATCAATATCCATCCGATCTTTATTTTCAGCAATGGTAGCTGCACCCTCCTCCGCCTCCGCCTTAGCTTTCTTCCTCGCGATATCTTCGGGTGTAGGGACTGGGCTTTGGCTGCGACGCTTGCGTTTTCGCCGATCCTCAAGGATTTCATCCGTAGGAAGGGGCGTGGCCGTCTCGGTACCAGGTTCTCCAGCCTTTTCAGCAGGCTCGGACAGCGCCGCGCCCTCCCTCATTCCAATTGTGGACGGTTCACCCCCTGGAGCATCTCCAGGAGCCTGCTCAACTAGCTCTGCAGCGGGTTCGGCTTGAACTTCTACCTTCTCGGGTTCCTGGGTTTCCTTGCTAGGCTCTTCTACCGGGGCAGGTTGCGGAGGTTGCGGGGTTTGCTCGGTCGGACTCTCCCCCAGCGATGGCTGCCCCTGAGTCGCGGTATCGGCAGGTGTCTCTTCTGGGATTTCTGACTCGGCTTTGGCGGTTTCGGGCTTGCCAACTTTCTGGGTAGGCTTTTCTTCCTCCTGTTTCTCAGCGTTTGTGTCCTCGGTATTTGCGCCGGCCTGTGGCTCAACAAGTTGCGATTCCTCATGGGTAGCCTCCCCAGCGGTCGCAGATCCTCCATCTTGATCGTCGTTTTGGCCCTTGGCATCCTCTTCAATTAACTTGTCGATGAATTGCTGTTTGACCCTCAGGCCAGTCTGTGCGATACCGCGTTGCTTCAGTTCGGCCTTCAACTCGGTGACCTTCCATTTTGAATAATCGGTCATGATGAGGGGAAGGCACGCAGTGTTGGAGGTTCAGGTCGCGTACGGCGTACTATCTTCTGTAAGCTCATCCAAAGCTTGTCATAGCTGGTGGTCGTACTGTCTGTACGGTGGGGATGGGAACCTTGGAAGTATGCAATGAATAGGCCCCCTTGCGGTTGGGCAAGCTGCCTTTTTCTGTTGCAGGAGCTTTTTGAGCGGAATGATGTAGGCGCTAAGCTATTTCCGGAAATAGAGGCTTCCCTCAGTATGCCTTTTATGGTATAGTCTGCTTCCCCAAGCCAACGTACGATTAGTCATTCTCCTAGAGTTGTTAGCCATCTGAAATCCTTAACTTTAGATCCATGTTGAGTGAGCCTCTTCTGGCGCAATCTCTTTTTGTTAGATGCCGGATTAACTCCAGGTTGGTAGGACTGCATGTGTTCTCGTGGCATTAAGGTGATATCCTAGGAACATTTGCCAGACTCGACTTCTCAGCTAAGCCACCTACGACCTATTCGTGCAAGGATACATACAGGGGTTAAAAGCAGTTTACTGTAGATGCAACGAGGAAGGAATAAATGAAGAATTTACCGAGCACTGGCACTACTCTGCTATTCTTATAGAAGACATGTTATTTATATCCGTTCGTCTATGGCCCTAGAGGAATGGAACTTCCTCAGCGCCGGTGATTGAGGATATAGATTTGTCGTTTTTGCGGATGTCAGGAAACGTCTCCCCTTGTTGATGAAAAGGCCTACTTTATCTCTTCTTGATTTCCTATTTTTGTTTGCTTCTAGCCCACCAAGGGCGGAAATGGCAATCCGGAGGGTATACTTCCCTGAAATATAGCTTGAGTTCGCGCGACTTTCGTGAGACTTTGATACTGAGATTTGCGTTACTCTACTACCTAGTAGTAGCTACGATGTAAAGCTTATCTTAGAAGTTGTACCGGGTAGAATATACCTAGTCCTATACACAAGGTACTAGTAGTTTTGCGTTAATACTTGGAAAGCGCCTATAACAGTAAGTATGAGTGATGTCGACAACGCTAAAACCAATAATGATTTGTTGGCCCTGATACTCCACAGCATCAGGCACCCGCTAAGCTTCATCCTACTTAAAGAGAGCCCCGCCGCAAGAGCTTGCCTACTCAAGGTATCAACAGGTTTGTCTTCCATAAACTCCTCCTCTATCAGGGTCGTGACTTCGACAAAATAAGTTGCCAAATCTTTTGTGCCTGTACTAGCAATTGCTGCGAATAAATCCAACAAGTTTGACCCTTCCTGCAAAATGGCTGGTGATGGCTCTGTCCCCCGTATTCTTCCAGTCGACAACCCCACTGTACCTTTTTGGCGAACGGAGCCAGATCAGCTGGATGAGCTTCGAAGTACACCGGATCTACCCCAGCAGAGCGAAATTGTCATAATTGGGGCAGGCTATTCGGGAGTCAGTATTGCGTACCACCTCTACAAACAACTCTCACACTATGATAAACCATACCCTGCTATCACCATTCTCGAGGCGAGGCAGATATGCTCGGGTGCTACTGGCCGGAATGGTATGTACTCAGCGACCACTCGCCGTAAACTTCCTGTATAGTGGTTGATATCTAGAGCTGCACTAATATAGGCGGCCATCTGCGGCCTGACGTGTATGGGCTCATTCCGTCGTACATCGAAAAATATGGCGTCGAGGCAGGTGCCGAAGTTGCACATTTCGAGCAGAGCCACATACAAGCCTTGAAAGAAGTCATATCTAAAGAGAATATTGACTGCGACCTTACTATCACCAGAAATGTGAAAGTTTACTTGAACGAGGAGTCCGGAGAGAAAGCGAAGCATACTTACGATGCTTTGGTCTCTCGAGGTCTTTCGTTCACCAACGACCTTCATTTCACCCCCAAGAAAAATGCAGAGAGAGTAAGTTCATGATCCACTGGCCTTGATCTTCAAAGAACTCTATGGTTGATTTTCTACTTTTATATGTTTAGATTTCCGGGGTCAAGGGCGCTAAAGCTTGTATCTCCTATACTGCTGGCACTATGTGGGCGTATAAATTTATTCTAGGGCTTCTCTCCAAGATCGCGGGCTCAGATATCGTCAATATCCAGTCATATACCCCTGTTGTCTCAGTGACATCTGAAGGTGACATGCAAATCGTCAACACTCCACGAGGATCTATTAGAGCATCAAAGGTTGTATATGCCTCAAATGCGTATACCTCTGGACTCCTGCCTCAGTACTCGGCAAATATTGTGCCATGCAGAGGAATATGTTGCCACATCGCAGTCCCCGAGGGCAAGGATGCGCCGTTCTTGCCCTACTCATATGTAATCGAAACCGAGGATAGCAAAGGGAGTAGTTACTTGATTACCCGACCAGATGGAAGTATAATTGTTGGAGGCGCTCAGTACACATTCTATCAGAAGAGGGGCCAGTGGTATAATATGATCGATGACAGCACTCTAATTGAGCCTGCGAAAAATTATTACGACGACTATATGCAACGTACTTTCCAAGGATGGGAGGATAGTGACGCTCGTGTGAAGGAGATTTGGACAGGCAGTAAGCAACCTACCTCGAACCCTGATTCCTCAACCGAAGATATGATATATAATGTACTTCTTGAACAGTAATGGGCTACTCATATGATTCTTTGCCACATGTGGGTGAAGTTCCAGATCAACCAGGACGATACCTTTGCGCTGGATTCAATGGGCATGGCATGCCTGTCATCTTTTTAGCCGCCGAAGGTATTGCGGAAATGATTCTTACGGGGGTAAAGTTTGAAGATGTCGGATTGCCTCGTCTTTTCAAGTCGACAGTAGAGAGAATGAAAAATGCGGTGGAGGGACCAGAAGGAGGGGATATACTAGCATAAAAAAGATGCGTGCGATTATTTAGATTTTTAATATCAATTGGTTACCTGACTCCAGGCTCCAGAACATTTTGAATCGTTGCCTCAGGCACAGAGAATATCTCTTATCGGTGCTTATCGGGATATCGGCACGGATAATAGGTGTCACCGAGGTCCGGGAGAGGTCTTCCCGGCAAATGATTGGCTCTTGATGGCGGGTCTTTGAAAGAGTCATCGCGTCGTCTTGCAGAAAAATCCTTATAATGTGGCTTCGTTCCCACCCTTGCCCCTCTTCTCGATTCCCAACAACTATGAAAGTGTCGCCTTCTTGTGTTTCTCTATTGCTTTCCGTTCCCCCCCAATTAACCAGTGGTGCTCTATCTTTCATTTCTTCCATTCATCTATCTGCATAGAATGGCCGCCGAATCCACCAGTCCTTCGGGGCAACTCCGTCAGTATCCCCCCTATCTCTCCCACTCTGGGTTGAACAGCTACTAAATCCCGTAGAGAGCGTCGATTCCCAACCTGAAAACCCATTCTCTGCTCTTATAACAGACCAGTCGATCGCTGTTATCCCTTCTTTCACCCTGGAATCTGGTGTCACCCTACACAATGTCCCCGTAGCTTATACTAAGCGCGGTCAATTATCGCCCAATGCCGATAATGCCTTGGTCATCTGTCACGCCTTGAGCGGCAGTGCAGATGTAGCAGACTGGTGGGGGCCACTGCTTGGTGGCCCTGGTCAAGCTTTCGACGTTACCCGGTTTTTCGTGATCTGCCTGAACAGCCTCGGTAGCCCTTACGGAAGTGCAAGTGCGGTAACATATAAGGATGGCAACCCGGAGCATGGCCTCTATGGACCTGAATTTCCATTGACCACGGTGCGCGATGATATTAGGTAAGGACGCTTCACTCCTAGCAACCACATGCGATACTCACCAATTATAGAATCCACAAGATGGTTCTGGATAGCCTTGGCATTCGACAAATCGCGGCTGTAGTAGGTGGATCTATGGGCGGTATGCTTACACTTGAATACGCATATTTCGGCAAAGACTACGTCCGTGCCATTGTGCCAATCGCCACATCGGCACGCCACTCCGCGTGGTGCATCAGCTGGGGAGAGGCACAGCGCCAGAGCATCTATAGCGACCCCAAGTATGAGAATGGTTACTACTCCTTCGATGACCCTCCTGCTACAGGTTTAGGAGCGGCTCGGATGTCTGCCCTCCTGACCTACCGAAGCCGCAACTCATTTGAGTCTCGATTTGGAAGAAATGTGCCGGACCCTTCCAAGCGACAGAATATTAATGGCACTGAAAGACTGCCAACTCCTCCCAATGAACACTGGGTCATTCATAATGACGGACACAAGGGCAATTGGAGCCCCAGCGAACGCAGCTCCCCCGCACCCCAAACCGAAGTTCACTACATGGACCCCCAATTCTCTGGAGCAAAGACTTTTAGCAAAACTGTCGCCAACAGCAATGGGGGAGCTGAGAAGCGACCCCCGACCTACTTTTCGGCTCAATCGTATCTCCGATACCAGGGAGAGAAGTTTGTGAAACGCTTCGACGCTAATTGTTACATTGCTATCACTCGCAAGCTTGATACCCACGATGTGTCCAGGCACCGGGCTGATCCTACCTCGAGCAACCCCGTTTTTGACGCGCTGCAGCAAATTCAGCAACCAGCACTCGTGCTTGGCATTGAAAGCGATGGTCTTTTCACTTTTGAGGAACAGCAGGAGGTCGCCGAAGGTATTCCTGACTCAAGACTCAAGCGCATTGAGAGCCCTGAAGGTCACGATGCGTTCCTACTTCAGTTTGAGCAGGTCAACCGTTATATCCTGGAGTTCTTCCGTGAAGTCCTCCCTGACATTATGTCTAAAACCCCTGCCGATGGTGTCGTCCCGGTCGATGGCGTTGGTAAACTCACCAAGAGCAGCACCTTCGGAGAAGCGGAAGTTGAAGATATTACCGCGTGGTAAAACAACCCACGCCTCTAACCCAACTTGGCGCAGTAATTGCAGCCTTGACATCTTTGACCCTTCTGCCGATGTGTAGGGGTCTCCCGGCCCTCTCTCAGCTAAGAGAGTCCGCGCCGGCGACCTCAGCCATTGCCAGTAACGGGAACCTCGAGGGAGTAGCGGTGCTGTCATTCATTATTTCTTTTCTTAACCAGTCAGAGGGATGAGCATCCAACTGCCTCCCTCGTATACCAAAACCACAGGTCAGACTGTAAAGAAGCATCCAACTGCTCCCCATCAAACAAGCCCTCGACCAGAAAAAGAGGTCTGCGGCCGCGGATCTCATGAGGGTGATGGGCTTTGTTTCCACCAACTGGTGCATTTAAGTAGCGCGTTCAACACTGATCGCCTATAATCAGAAATCAATTTCCACGTATTTGTTCTTATTTGTTATCCGAGCCATAACCCGTGGGTAGGTAGGATTGGGTGATTTAAACGGATTATAGATCAACCAATAGAATTGTAATTATTTACTCTAAATGCCAATTATTACTCTTTATTCACACCACTCTATGGATATATTCCCCAAGGATCCCTCGACACATTATGATTATCGAATTCGATCTCACCTTAATACCAGGGGGCGTAATGAATCATCAAATACCGAGTATGGAGTAGATTAAAACCTGCTCGACCTGGCAGGTTGGGATAGAGTTGTGGCGACAGGTTCGTGGATGTTCTCAAGCAAGGATAACATCTTAAGACGTGCTGGGGGAGATCGAGGGATATATTTAGAACTTTTTTTCATACCCAACCTTGGAAGAGCCAAAAATTACCTGTTAAAGCACGCGAGGGATCATTTGACAAAACTTGCCAGGCCGGTTGTTAGCTTAGGGTTTCTCCTGCAGCAGGGTTCAGAGCGCAATGACCTCAAAGGTGTTGAGATCGCCATCTGATGGGGTTCCCTTAATGTTCATGATTTGAATTTTATGGTCATGCTTCTGCTATATCATATTATACGGGATACGACAGACGGGGTGGGGTGCATGTCGAACTTCCATGTTCGATTATTTGTGAAGATAATCAGCGGATACGTATCGAATATCGAATACGATTTGTTATTCCCCATGAATGAGAGAGACTACCTAAGAATGGATGGATCCATTCCAACCACTAGATCTGTCAGTCTTTCGGTTTCTCTGCCAACCCCTTGATTTATCCCTTTCCCAGCCCGAACAACCCCTTGCGAAAAGGGTAGATGCTTAATTGCTAATTACTACTAACCGGTTTGCTGGCCACATTGAGACAGCAAATGCGCAATTTAACAGCCTGTCTGAGGAGTACTTGATACTGCTTGTCGCTGGAATGGACAGCATGCACGTCTGGCGTATGTACCTCAGCGTGCGGTTTCCTGTTACTGGAAATGACCCCAGAGAGCAGGCCATGCGAGTTCAATGCATAGGGGAAAATATCCTCGTCCCTTTTTGTCGCCGGTGATCTTTACCATGAATTATCCAAGCTGGCTGGAGTGTACCCCTCCTTTCCAACGACGATCCTGTTCGAGTCTCAGCGCCCAAGGCTGTTTCTCAGACACAGCAAATAGAAATCGCCATTGCTTTTTTTTCTGCATCTGGGACAATAGTCTGCTGCGAGGTCGGAGTTGTCACTGTTACAGAAGGCAATATCTTACCATCTTTTCTCCCAGGAAGAAAGGTTTCCTGGTGTTAAAGGTCCCACTGGCCCCGTGATGCTGTGTGACCCGACCTGCTCTGCTGCTGCTTTTTTCTTCCTCTCTTCTGACCATCTTCACTACTCCCAGCGTCTTGTCCTGGTTGTCACTCCTTTCTTTCTTCAACTGCGTATTATCCCCTAATGGTCATCCTTCCTTTGGCCAGGGGGTTTTCTTCCGCGTCTCAACATCAATCCTATAATCATCTCCTCTTCTTTTCTCCTCTCCACTGTGTGTGCCTTCCACAGCGCCACACTTGCATCACTTGCTTAATATCCTGAATGAATGGAAATCTATCAGAGATACATTTGGCAGCTGGGCCTTGTGGTTGGTTACTGAGCCTGTCCATGCCCTATTCAATGCCTCCACTCGTTCGTCATTCATTTATTTCTAGCCTGCCCAACCCGTAAACAATCTTCATACTTCCCTCCCCCGCATTCCAGTGGCATCGCTCTGGACAACCCCTCTAATTTGGAAAAGCCCAAAAATTGGATGTTGCCCTATCTTGACTTATCGGCATAACTCATCTCTGGTACATATACTTTGGTTGTCTGGGACTGGTTGCCCAACAGCCGTGTTTGGTATTTTCTGTATCAGTTGCTTATGTTGCTAGTTGCTCAATCCCATATATACTTCATTCACACTGCCAGCTGAGCCACAATTATCCCTACTCTTTGTACTTCCATTTTTTTTCTTTGGTATCATCTCTGCTTGGATTTTGCGTCTTCTTCTGCTCAATGGATACCCTTCTCTCAAAGCCAAACTCTGTGAGGAAGCGTGCTTCTTTTTCACTTCGATTTGGCTTGCAGGTATGCTCGAGAAACGTGAAAATGAACAAACTATAATCACTAAAGTCTGACCTTAGAAACCAACATTTGCTGTGCCAGACGAGGAACCTACCCGATATTACGACTTTGTTGACACCCCGGTTCTCTATAGGCCCCCGTCACCACTTATTGACCGTCAAGAAATTGAGTCCGAATTGGAGTCAAAGATTCGATATTCCTGTTCTTTGCTTGTATACAGGATTGAGCAGGGGATAGTTCCTTCCTCATCACACCAACCACGTCCAGCCATATCAAGACAAGAGTTGCCAGCTGGGGACACCTCGGCCAGGCCCCAACTTGAATCCAAGTGCCTGTCACCGAAGGTTGGACCAGAAGCAGCTGCCTTGAAATCCACGTACGATTCGGGTGTTGGGCTGACCCAGCAGCCCAGTATCCAGACTATGAGGGCCCTGAACTCACGTTCTGGCGAGCCTTCAGAGTCTGACGACAGCACATCAGAGTCCGACTGCAGCGAGAAACGCACAAGCACATCTTGCTCAAATACAACCACTACGAGTAGTAGCACTACCACGACCGAACCCTCATCCCTCACATCCTCTGCGCAGAGTCCTAAGCAAAATCCGCTAAAACCTATCACTGGTCAAAATTTTGTTGGAAGTGACCAGCTACAAGACCACGATACCGTAGCATTCCTGGAAAGTTCGTCCAACACGCAGAACAGCAATGTGGACGATCACGCATCAGAAGACATCGAGGTGTTCTTGAACCCTGATGCTAACCTTGACTCGAACGACCTCCCAACTTCCTCCCCTTTAGCACAAACGAACAATGCCTCCCCAAGTTTAGGCATTTCCCGAGAGCCCATCTCGAACCGCCAACCTGGCTTCCAAGACCAACCTACAGAGCCGGTTCAACCAGCAGAACCACCGGTCCTTATCGGCCTGGGTGCATCCCGGTTTGACCAGCACGACAATCATCCGTCAAGCGTGATAATCGACGGCAACGGCCGTGCTCACATTCTTACGGCGGCGGAAGAAGCCCAGCGTGCTTTAGATCTACACCAGGCTGTCATAGCCAAAATGAAAGCAAATACAGTACCCAACCCCGGACCTCAAACAGCAGGTAGCGAAGACCAGCCCAGTTTGGGTAAGGAGAACCCACGACCGCAATCAAAGTCATCTAGAATCAAATCCGCCTGGATTTCACCAAAGGCCACGAAATCCCAGCTAGCAACCGCAATGAAGCAGAATCCTCGACCTCAAGAGACCCCTACTTCCATCCAACCCAATAATGCCGCTAGCCAATCAGTCTTCAAGAGAATGGCAAACTTCTTCTTTGCCGAAAGAAGGTAGTTTAATTACTATTTACCGCTTCGTTTCTATACTTCTTCCTTTGGTCGTTTTCCGACAGGCGCAAAAATAGTCTCTGAGGACTACCACACACAGGTGTCCGATTCATTATTTTCTCAGAATCGAATTCTGCGCTGTGCTTCTCCATTCTGGAAGGGGGCTGCTGCGATGTAGAATATCTGTCATTATATACTTTCGATCTTGCTTGACGCCATCAGTCCAGCGGGATGAGTCCTTGCTCAATTTAGCAAGAGTACGTTTACCCTTGTCAACAACGGGGTAATCATTCGTCAGTACTGAAGAGAATATTTACTATATAGAATTTTGACCAGCTTGACGCAACAGCACGCCCCACGTAGGGGCGGGGAGCCTCAATTCCCCGTCTTATTATTATTATTATTATTGTTATAGAAAAAAAAAAAGTAGATAGAAAGTAATGGATTTCAAATCTCTTGATATTGTCATATCTATTTCATGACCGAAAACATTTCATCACAGTCTTCATTTTATATATCGTTCACCCATCCAAAGCAAAGACCAAAACAGGGAAAAAAGTAAAAAAAAAAAAGGTCATGTCATGAATTCATCACATATCCCATCCCATGTGTCCCATTGCTCTTCACTCTTTACAGTCCCAACCAGAACCGGGTCTTCTCAACCTTAAACGACGACTTCAAGACCTCGTCCCCAGTACCCGTGACAAGAACCCCATACTCGCCCTTCTCGGAGGCCCACTGCTCCCGCTTCTCATCCCACCAGCTCGTCGCCAGCTTCTTCTCCACGACGATCTCCACCGTCTTCGACTCCCCCGGGTTCAGCAGCACCTTGGCGAAGCCCTTGAGTTCGCGCACGGGCCGCTTGACCTCCGTCGGCGGGTTGACGACCCAGAGCTGGACGACTTCGGCGCCGGCCACGCGGCCGGTGTTGGTGACGGTGACCGTGGCGGTGATGGGTTCGCCGTCGGTGGCGATCTTGGGCTGCTCCGGGGTGGTGGTGAGGGTGAGGTCGGAGCGGGAGAAGGTGGTGTAGGAGAGGCCGTGGCCGAAGGGGAAGAGCGGGGCGAGGTCGACCTTCTCGTAGTAGCGGTAGCCGACGTAGATGTCTTCGCCGTACATGACGCGGCCGCGCTCGGAGCGGAAGTTCAGGTAGCTGGGGTTGTCCTGGAGGCGGACGGGGAAGCTGAGCGGGAGCTTGGCGGAGGGGTTGACGGTGCCGTAGATGATGTCGGCGATGCCGTTGCCGCACTCGTTGCCGCCGAACCAGGCCTGTAGGAGGGCCTTGGCCTTGTGGGCCCAGGGCATGGTCACGGGGGTGCCGCTCTGGATCACCACGACGGTGTTGGGGTTGGCGTCGAGGACCCGCGAGATCATCTCGTCGCTGCCGGGCGGGAGGTCCATGTGTTCGCGGTCGTGGCCTTCGGTTTCCCATTCGCTGGTGAGACCCGCGAAGAGGACGACCTGTTCGGATTTGGCGGCCAGCTCGACGGCCTTGGTGATCAGCTCCTCCTGGGTGGTGCGGCGGGTCGCGCCGAAGCGGAAGCCTCCGGGGCCGAAGATGACGACTCCGCGGGTGTCGAGGTCGGAGGTTGGGGCGCTGCCAAACTCAAGAACGATCTTGTAGGTCTGACCGGCTTTGAGTTCCTTGGAGCCTTGCTCTTCAACGGTTCCGTTTCCAAAGAACGCGGATCCAGGGCGCTGGTTCTTGGTGTTGTCGACGACCAGCTCACCGTCGACCAGCAGCCTGCCAGTCCCGACAACGGTCACACCGAAGTCGTAAACACCGTCCTCTTCGGGTGTGAAGTACCCCTCCATATCAATGAAGAAGGTAAAGGACTTGATCTTGGGGTGCACGTAGTCCATGAGGAAGCCGCTGGACGAGACCAGATGCAGCTCGTGGAGCAGCTCTCGGTTAGGGTTTGAGGTGGGTTCATCGTACACACGGAACATGAACCCGGTCCTTCCATCTTCAGTCTTCATCAGGGGCCCGAGGAGGGGGAGATCACAGTGGGAATAAACTCCCTGGGAGACAGTGACCTCGCCCTCGCTCTGGGCCTTGATACCCTCGTATGGAGTCACGGTGTAGTAAGCGTCTAGGGACGCGGAACCACCTCCGCAGTACGCCGCTATCCTGGCATTGGGTCCGATGACCGCGATCGACTTTTCCTTTTTAAGCGGTAGAATGCCGTCGTCGTTCTTCATGAGAACGACGGACTCCGCCGCGGCCTGGCGGAGAAGGGCCTGGTCTTCAGGGCGATTGAGCGCCTTCTCCTCCGCATGCTCGGGGACGCCCAGCGGCTCCACCCAGTTGACCAAATTCAAAACATTGCGCACACGCTCGTCCAAAACAAATTCATGGACTTTGTTTGAAGAGACAGCATGTGCCAGAGCATCGCCACGCCAGCGCGACTTTCCCGGCATCTCTAGATCCAGACCAGCGTTGATCGCATCGGAGGTACTGTAGACTCCGAACCTGCACCACAAGGTTTAGCACACTTCCATCGAGATAGCTACAGACAAGTACCATGAATAGATAGAGTACTCACCAATCACTCATGACAAGACCATCCCAATCCCACTCCTTGCGGAGGATATCCGTGATAATCTTTTTGTTCTCGCTGACGTGGGTGCCATTAATCTTGTTATAGGCCGTCATCACACTAGCCGTCTTGCAGATTCTCATGGCCAGCTGGAAGGGCATCAGGTAGATCTCGCGCATCGCACGGTCCGTGACGTAGGTATCAACAGCCAGACGCTCGTGTTCCTGGTCATTGCAGACGAAGTGCTTTAGACAGGCCGCGACACCTTTCTCTTGGACTCCCTTGCAGTAGTAACCGGCCAGGTTGCCCGATAACACGCCGTCTTCAGCAAAGGACTCGAATCCTCGACCACCCAGCGGAGATCGTTGTGTGTTGATGGTGGGGCCTAGGATGACATGGGCACCCTTGGCAATGGCCTCTTCTCCCATCAATTGGCCGACCTTGTACAGCAGTTCGGTGTCCCAGGTAGCTCCCAGAGCTGTGGCGCATGGGAAGCATGCAGCAGGAACACCGTTAAAAAAGCGAGTTCCACGGACTCCATTAGGACCGTCTGAGAGGCGCAGGCTGGGGATGTTGAGACGAGGCACCGACGCAGTATGCCAGAAATCAATTCCTAGAAAAAAAAAAAAAACAGCGTGTATGAGTTTTGAGGGCACACACCACAGAGGTTTCTTAATTCATAATATCTTACCAGAAGTGAGAGCTATCTTCTCCCCGAGCGTCAGCTCTTCAATGGTTTTTTCCACGTCCAATCGCGTCATTGTGTAGGAGGGAATTTGTGGAAAGTTAGATGTACCGGACTTCCCCCGATCTACAGAGGAGGGGGAGAAAAATAAGAAAAGCACAAGTTGGGTGCGGGGTGAGGTGGGAGCTTCAGCAACAAGGTGTAAAGAGGTGCGACAAGAAAAAAAAAACAAAAAAGAGGAAGACACGTCAAAGGAAAGACGGTGGGGGGAGAGGGAGGAGGGAAGCGATGGAGTAGACCACTGAAGGAGGGGTTGTAGAGGGGACTGGAGCTCTAGATATAGGATGGCATGTTGAGTGGTAAAAAGGAAAAGCACCGAGGACAATTGTACCTGGAGCAAAACTAGGTAATCCATCACTACTGATAACGGCAGCTTCAGACTTCTTCTCCGACGATCCCCACCTGGAACCAGCAGCTAAAACATTCCATGATCAATGGAAGCGTGGGTCTGAAGTTTGAACGCCCGAAGTTCACCCACCGGGGGAACCGTCGGGGAGGGACGAAGAGGTGAAACTGTTGACTCAAGAGTCAAGCCCGAGACGGAGACGGAGACGGGGCGCAAAAGACGCCATTCCTGGGGGATGAAATCATGAAACGCATGGGACGAATAATAATAATACTACGGAGTTGCAGGAGGCTAGGAGCCCACTTCAGCGCCCGTCCCCAGAATCCCCAGTCATCAGTAATGTCCAGAGTCAAGACTCAAGACCCAGTGAGGAACCTAGCATTACCAGATGGCTCAAAAGGGCACGGAGGATGGCCCGAGGATCAACCGACAGCTGAAGTGGGGGAGACGGAGAGCTCTTGCGGAGTACCGGACCGAGTCGCCTATGACGAGGAGTACGCAGTATGGGATACTTATTATTTCCCGGATCTAGGGTCACTAGGTCCCTCCCGATTGTGCATTTATCCAGCTAAATATTAATACCCAAGAGAGATCATATATCATATTCTAACCGCAGCGGGGGCAGGGGATCAGTTTCCGTATCGCTCGAGCTTTCCAATTTCTATGCTTCTTGAAGAGATCTACTATCCGTGTCCTAGCAGGTATCATCCCAAGGAAAAAAAAAAAACCACATACCGTCGCATCAGGCGAAAAGAACCACGTTGCGAGGGGAATAGGAAAACAAGACAAAAGAAGGAAAATAATGATAGAAAAAAATAAAAAGAAATACAGGTAGGCTTGTGCCGCAAGGAAAGCCTAGAAGGTTAAGAAGGTTAAGGAAGGAGTCGTAGAGTAGAAAAGAATTATGCAAACTCCGTCCAACCATGCATGATATAATATCCATGAAAATACTCTTCCAACACAATGAGAGTAACGCAAAATTACTTAGAAAAAGAGAAGAAAAAGAATCATGCAAAACACCCCACGAGCTGCATCATAATATCAAGCTCCGCGACGGGGCCGTTTGTTTTCGCCGCCCATTCGCGATCCTCCACGACTACTGGCGTCACTTTGTCCAGCTTCGTCCCCTCCAGGTCGTCCACGCTTTCGATGAGCTCCTCCTCCTCCTCCTCCTCCTCCTCCACTGCCACTCTCCCGCTGGTTATTTCGCTCGCGCGGCCGGTCACGGTTCCGTTCGCGGTCACGCTCCCGTAGCTCCCGTCCATTGTTGCCCCACCGGCGATCATCCTCTGTGCCGGTGGGAGGGGGTGGTGGCGGCGGCGGCGGAGGGGGAGGTAATTGTGCGCCATGCGAGGAGGGAGGCCGGAGACGTCCTTCATGCTCCTGTGCTGCACCTGTACCATCCTCTCGATCGCGGCGCCGGCGGCCGTCTTCGCGGGAGCTAGGCCCTCGTCGTGACGCTTCCCGAGACTCATACCGCTCTTCCCGCGGAGCCCCAGCCGTGGCATCGCTTCGGCGGCTCTGTCCCCGGGCTCGATCGCGAGGATCGTCTCGTCGGCTGCTGCCCCGCGATCCACCATCGTCGTCTCCTCCCCGACGATCCCGCTCCCGATCATGAGAGAAGCTTGCCCCGGAGGAGTACCGGAGAGACCGGCGTCCATCTGAGCCAGAATCATCTACGGCTTCATTACGTCCACCACCTAGTCGACTTCGAGGATGACTGTCGTCGTCGGCATGTGAGGTCCTAGAGATACGCTCCGCTAGAATATCAGGCCTGCTAGGTGTTGAAACTCCAGAGTGTGGCCCTTCCTCCGGACCGCCGGATGTTTGGGGGCGACCAGGCTGGGGGGAGGACACACGAGCTGTTGACTGTCGAGCTGCGCCTCTGCCGCGGATTGTAGGACCTTTGTCTGCAGGTCCACCTGGGTGTTGGAGAACGTTATTGATAGCGAATATCTTATTATTTCGCCCCCTCTCTGGAGGGCCGCGAGTGACTGGTGAAGGCCCAGAAGGCGGGCCCGCTCCTCCGCGAGGCCCAGAGGGAGGAACAATAGACACTGGTGGAGAAGGGTGGTGAGAGCGCGAGGAGCTACCTCCATATGCGTTATCGGGAATTTCTTGTTGCAGGTTTTTCAATCGCTCTGGATGAACGCCCTCAGAACTGTGGGATGATGCGGCCGCCGAAGAAGACTGATCAAGTCCACCTCGTATCCCTTGACGACCAGGCCCAGTGGGCGGCGGACGATCGGCTCCTGGTGGTCCATTGCTTGGGGTTGACGGCGCGGTATTAGATGCATTGGGTGCGTTGCGCCCACCCCGTCCCGAGGCACCTCGACCTCTGGGTCCTGAGGGAATATCTGAAGGTTGGTCTGCATGTCGTAATCGGCTAGGAGGGCCATCGGGTCCGGGTAATGGCTCACGCGAGTCTGAAGCTTCCATAGAAGGCCGTGTAAGTCGGTCACTGCGTGGACCTGTCGGTAAATCTTCGCCACGAGAGTGTGACTGGCCATAGCTGGCAGATCTGCGATCATCAGATGGAAATCGTTCCAGGCGGCTGGGAATATCTAGCCGTTGGGGAGAGACTCCCCGGGAGGGTAGCGCCCTGCGGTCGTCTCTCTCGGCTCGTAGTGGTTCTCCACGACGATAAACATCCCCCGAGGAACGGTCCGGACCATCATGAATCAAGACCGCACGATCAGGGTGTGTCTGAGGCCCAGAACGCGGACCAGCCAAGGATTCACGAGATTCCGAAGGGCGCAGGCGACCAGACCGGTCGGGCCAGTCCCGGTAAGAGGGGCCACGGAATGGTTCGTCCATAGGCGGAGGCGGTCTTGATGGGAACTCTCTGTCCAAACGACCAAAGCTGCGGCTGTCACCCATAGGTTGGTCAAATGATCGACCATAGTCATGGTCAGCCCCGAACCGGCCACCACGAGGATAGTCTGGGTGTCGATCTCGTCGGTCATCAAGGAGATCTGGGCGAGGGGGTAGTCCGCGATCGTCTCGAAAGTTGTGAGTCGTCGTATGTTGTTGAGGGCGCAAGTTCCGGCCGCCTGTTACTCGCTCCGGTTCGGGGGGCTTTGCAGGGTTGGGATGCCTCCTAGGTTCATTGGTTTTTTGTACTGATTGGGCACCAGCGGGTGAAGGCGAAGGGCGCGATTGGGGAGCAGTCTCTCCTTCCTTCTGGCCGTCAAGGGTCGAAGTACCAGGGGCTTCATCCCCTGTTGGTTCCTGCAGGCTCGAAGGCCCTTGATCAGTAGATGAGGGCTGGCCTGTTGACTTGTCTGTCTGTTGCTGTACTGAGTCCACGGTCTTCTGAGTGGGCTGCTGGCTATCCTGAGCGTCCTTCATAGAAACATCCGCCATCTTAGCGTCCTCAATCTCCCCATCCTCAACGTCTACCTTCGTAACTACCTCAGATATTGATGATCCTTGTGGTCTATTTTCGAAAGTGTTAGAACTTAGCTTCTTACATAGCTCCATCAGACTTCATAAACTTACCCTTGAGGTTTGAAATCCGGTGCAGTCGCGTTGAATGAAGTCGGAGTAGCCGACTGAGGCCTTGATCCCGCAGGCTTTCCAGCCGTTAATTCACTTTTGGGAGTGTTCGATTTGCCCGGCGCCGGTTGACTAGTGATCATAAAAGCTTGAGGAAGTAACCACATCTTCTCCCGCCGGTTCAAGTCACCAATAAGCGATGCGGCTGGGATTTTCACGTCGTCTCGCTCATCATTTTGGCTTAGGTTGTTCATGCTTGTAAGCATATCGCGACCGATCCAGTTTACAGCAGGGAAGTGCTGCACAACCGCCTTGAGCACACTGATCGCATTGCGAATGTGCATATATTCTCCACCGTTAAGGCAAGTTTTCAAGGCTGATGAGAAGAGACGGTGCCACTTATACAGTAATCGCCGGAAGTCTTCATACTCAAGGAATGTCGTAGGTTTACCTTCAGGATCAACAGTCATAGCAAATCCAGGTAGATCTTTCTTGGTCCCGAACGCCTCCTTTTCATAGACGGCCTTGTCCGCATGCCAACGACTCAAATCGCGTAGAATCTCGCTCAGGAACCGACCTAAATACTCAGCTTCTCGGGAGGTAGAAAAGAATATGAGTGCAGTAAGCCTCTGTTCTCGGAATAGCTGATCCAAGAGACCCACGGTTCGAAAATTGGGTGCCCCAGTTGTATGCAGAAATTTGAGCATCTTGAAACAATAGAAGGCGTCAATAGGAGATAGGAGTAGGCGGGGCAGGAAGCACTGTTCCAGCAAGGCGATATGCAATGAATCGTGTTTCCCGCGCATACCAGCGAACCATCGGTCTTTCTCCTTTTGCAATTTCGTTCTTGTCTGACCATAGGCCTTCAAATGAGCCTTATTCTCCTCTAAGATTCGCTCCTGGAGTTGCGTGATCTGCTTCTTTTCTCTCTCTTTCCTCTGTGTTCCGGCAACGCTAATGTCTGATCGATCGTTGCCAATTGAGATGACTTTTTTCTTTAGGCGTTCAATTTCTTCCTCGTATGATTTCTGGGGAATATGCACATCGTAGAGGGAGAGTTGCCAAAAAGTAACGTAGAAGTGTAATCCAACAACGCCCCAGGTCTCGCTAGGCAAGACGGACTTGACCTGATCCTGGAGGTCTTGCATGACCGGGTTGAGGACGACCGGCTCCGGGCCCGAGGTTGTTTTGTTTTGTTCTGGACTTTGAGTGCCCCCATCGCCACTGGGTTTATCGGATTCTTCTTTATCAACGTCCATAGAACCTTCCACTGACGGTTCGCCTTCAGCGACTATCGTCTCCGCGGTGCTTGGAGCCTCGATTTTATCAACCTCCATCTTTAACACTTCCACGCTATCGCTGCTTTTGAGTGCAAGCCCCAAGTCTTGAGTAGCCTTCTCAGCATCACTGATCTTTCGAGCAATGCTTGGTCTTTGGATCCAGAACGCAACTTCAGGCTGAATACCAAAGTCGCTTATGAGGGAGGCAAGGCCAGGAACAAAAGAGTCGAATTCATCCACAGATATATTGCTGCGGAGGAGATCAAGATACTGGGCTAAGATGCGGTGGATTTCGTCGAATATGTTTCCGAGCAGCTTCAGTTCAGCGGCACCTTCAGATTCCTTGAAGATGCAGGTCACACGTTCTTGAGCAATAGCGACAAGCAGTTGTCCTGCGAGTTTGGAGACGGTCAGGGACTTGATAAGACGCCTGGATGTGGTTTTGGACTCGTGTCGTTTGTCCAGTAGCTGCAGAATAGTCTGAGACTGAAGGATGTCACCACCCGCCATGGCCTGGATTTGCGCCTCATTAAAGTTGGAATCGGTGATGATTCCGGCCATGGAACTGATCATTTGCTCCAGAACTATGAGGTCGGTGGAATTGTTCTGTCGAAGCTGTTCCACAACGTACTGAAGCACAGGAGTCGCATCCATTACTGAGTATCGCTTGAAGGTTCGTCCTGCGAATGTGGCCAGAGCATTCAGCCATCGGCTTGTCAGTAGTCCACCTTCCTGCACACGACTACGCCCTTTCTGACCCAAAGAGTTGATCAAAGCCCAAGTTAAAATATCATAGCCGAGGTAGGTAAAGTAACGAGCACATTCCACGACAACTTCGATGAGGTTCTCGTAAGATTCAATCTGGCTGATAGCGACGTTGATGACAATTCCAGGGTTTGCGTAGGCTATTTTTGCTAACGCGCGAGCCATTGGTCGTATGTTAGTCTTACTCAATCGCTTCAAAACGTCCTTCGTTTCTGCCCGGGCTTGATCAAATGCGGATCTGATATCTGGAAGACGCGATGTTTGGCCAGAGTTCCATTCGGCATACATGTTGTATCGAGTCTCTCGCGGGAAAAAGATAATGAGGTCGAAAACTTCGTTCACAACGCCTGGGTTTGCTTTGGTCAAGCTAATTGCAGGAACAAGAAGACGTTTGCAAAGGTCCTGCCAACGCGCCCTATTTTCTGCGGAATCATCCTTTGCGAGACTGTCCTTCCCAATTCTTGAAAGCTTCGACAACAAAGCAGGGTCTTGTCCAATCTTGTGACCAGAAAGATTCAAGAAGGACGAGCAGAGGGCGAATACATCGTCAACGGACTGGCAGACAGGAATGTTATCGGCCCAGTCGTCCCAGTAGAACCGATAGTCGGTTCCATCATTTGTGTCCTCTTTATCAAGCTGGGCCCAACGTAGTACTCGTCTTGGTGGTGCTTGTGTCAGCTTGATATGGCCTTTGGCTACTCCCGCTTGATCCTGGCCCGGTATTTGCTTTTGCTCTCGAAGCTCATCTGTGGGCGGTAAAGGATGCAAGGAAGCGTATACTTTACTCAAGCACTGGTGAAGAATGCGATGAATGAACTCAGGGAGCTCGGGATAGGCGTCCATTAGCCAAGGGAACTTGCTCAAGATGAAAAGCGACTCTGGGAGTGCGCCAATTGCCAGTAGACTTTTCAAAAGGAGAACTTTCTGGTCCGATGGCTCGGGTAGATCATTTTCCTCTGTCTTCGTTGCAGTCGATTTGTCTGTCTCTTGGTCCTTTCCGGGAGTTGACGACCGGGCTTCTGATTCTCGAATGCGGGGAATAGGTAAAGTATCGTCAGATAGAGCACCGGCCATCATTAGTGCATTCACGCCGCCACCTGGGCGCGCTGCTCTTTCCCGTTCCGCCTTTTCTTTCATCTTTTCTTCCTTGAGGGCGTCCATTGAATCGTCTGGCCGCCAGAGGTGAGGATATAGATCACGGAGTGAGAGGAAGCCAACCTTGATCAAGAGCGCTGCTAGGTAAATAAGATTATCGGGAAGAATGTCGGGTTTGGAGCGGGCTTGAGAAGAGTAAAATCGTAGTTTAAAGCCTAAGAGTTGGGCTGCGACCCGGCTTCCCTTCGGAGGCAACGTACCGGTCTCTTCAATCCATTTGCGTATGTCGTCCTCCTCACCAGAGAGACTATTGCTTTCAGGTAGCAACTGCTTGAGCTCCTCTTGCGAGACAGGTTTACGACCAATTTCAAAGAATGCGCGAATGCCGATTTCCCTTACTCTTCCCCAAAACTCTCGATCACGTTCAGAGTTTGTTTGCATAGCATCAGCCCGTTCTTCATCGGTTGTCGCCCAACCAGACGAGCCAGGCAAAGCCCAGTTAGGAAGTCCAGAGTCGCGAGGGCCTCCGACGCTTCGGAAGATATCCTCTTTAGGCCACCAAGAGCTTGCGCGCAGCAGCTTGACGAAGAAACGATACTGCTTCACGAGAACAGCTGCAAAAACATCCAGCGTGACATCCAAAACACGGCCGACATCCATATCAAAGGCGCCAATCATAGCTTTCACTCTTTCGAACGTGTCTTCGACGACTTCACTGGACGGGGGTTCGTTGTTGCTTGTGGTAAAAAGCTCCGTTAGCAACTTGGAGTAACCCTCGGATTCTTCTCGCAATAAGTTGTAGTTAGATTGGCGATAAAGAAGGTTGGTCTGCTTGCGAATACCCATTCGCGCGAATGTATCTCGAACCAGGCCTAAGGCCTGGAGGAGAGGCGTTTCGAGTTGAAGGCGCATCAGCGTAGGATCAATTCCCGTTGAGAAAACCAATGGCTTTAAAGCAAAATTTGATGTGTCGGTATCAGTAACGATAGAGAGTGTATCCAAAAAGAGGGAACGCGTGTCGAGGGGAGCGGGGAGTTGGCCATTACTATCGATGTTAACCTCTTCCGCGGCAGTCTCCTCTCCAATGATCTCCTTAGCCACTCCTCCAGCTTCTTCTGGCGGTAGTCGTCCATCCAGAGCGCATCGAATGAGTTCTTGGTATATCGAGGACAAAACCAAGATGTCCTGCTCGTTTCTCGCCTGAATTCCATCCTCAACTAGTTTTTGCCTCCCCGCTGACGCCCACTCTCCAATTAGATCATCAGTAATATATTGAAACTTATAGGGCGGGAGGGAAACTGCAGGAGCTGGAGCTGGGACCGCCGGTGACAGCTGCGACTGGGGGGTTGGAGTGGGTTGTGGTAGGGCCTGGAGCTGTGACGACGCCGAAGCCCCAGCCGGTAGGGGAGACGGGGATTGTTGCGATTGATTCGGCGTCGATGGCGCCCCGTTAGCCTGGCCTTGATCCAAGACGTCTCTCGCGGGGGTTGTGCTGGGAGGAGACATGGCTGTTGTATCTTTCCGACCGCCCGTAAAATTCTGGTTATCGCCGCTCGGTCGCCGACCAGCGTTATATCTTCCACCACGACTCGGCTGCCTTCGTAACCGACCGCGCGTCTCGGGGAAGTCGCGAGGCTGCGAGGGATGGTTATGTTGGGCCATGTTGAGGTTCCCCGGCCGATGGGGCGAAGGGCGTTGACCGTCGTTTCCTGATTCTGAAGACCACGATCGTTCAACTTTCTTTCTCTTTCCTGTAGCACCGGGAGCCATAACAGCCTCCCTGAAAGCGAGAATGCTCAGGCAGAGAACCGATGAGTTCTCGACAGGTCGCAATGCATGGGGCGATCCTGGTGGTTGACGACGATCCGATCAGCTTCATTTCCTAACGATCAACGGTAGACGTCGATGAACAAGACAAGAGAAAAAGGGATCTGAGGGAGAGGAGAGGAGAGGACAACCTGCAATAGAACTATCATGCGGGGTGGAAGGACTGCGACACCAGGCACATAAAACTTCGCTGGCTGGGACCAGCGTAATAGCTAATGGCCCGTAGAATATCCGCTACCTGGTGAAATAACAGAAAGGGTGCGCCTAAGCCGATTCCCGCGCGCTTACATCGTTTAGCTGGTACAAGTCAGCGCTAAGCTTTTCGCCTCCGAACTTTTTCACTTTCTACAAACAATTTTGAAAGATTTGAATTTATATCTGCTAAATTGTTCATTCTTTGATCGCTATGTGGTACCATTAATATCATTACTATTTTAAAAGAAGCCATCACTCCCATAAATTAGTTTGTGGTGGTATACCAACCACGAACCGCTCAAAGCAGGCCCAAATCCTTAGCTTCAATCTTAACAATGGAGGGAATAAGCTCCAGTAGACTAGGTTTATTCGGGGCCCATCCCAGAAGCTTCTTAGCTCGGTAAGAATGACCTCGTGAGCTACTCCCCCAAGCATAGAGCCCGTACTCGTTCAACTTGCGCACCTCCTCGTCGGGAATCGATTCCGCCTCAGGAGTCGGGATCAGCTTCTCCTCATAAGCAGCCCTCGCGACAGCCCGTTGAACATCTCCCCACACAAAAGGCCCGTTCTCTGCCAGGTAATACCCCTTGTCGTTCCATGTAGCCTTGCCACCACCACTTGCGGCAGCCTCTCCTAAACGAAGATACAAGTCGCTCAGATCCTGCACATGGACCTGATGCCAAATGTTCTTGCCCTCACCCACTAAGAATCCCTTCTTTCTCTTCAATACCGCCGCGGACAGCCAGTAGGCCTGCACACTCTTCTGGTTCCCAGGGCCACGGCCGGGGCCGTAGATAGTAGGGGGGCAGACAATTGCGGTCTTGACGCTCTTAGGATCTCGCTGGTCGGCAGCGATGATAATCTTGTCGACGTCTCGGTGGAGCGAATCGTCTGGAAGATTCAGGAGCTCGTCGACACCGTCCCAGTCGTCGTGCTCTTTAGGTCTCTCAAGTCCCCACGTGTTTGTGCGGAAATCTTCCACCGTCAGGATGCCCGTTCCTGAGGTATGGATGAGCCAGAGTGGTTTCTCGGGAGTATGGTGGGAAGCTCCTTTAGAAATTGCTGTTGCTGATGCGGCATGGTCACAGTCGGCGCAGTCTAAGACGGGGGTCAGCAAAAGCTTCCGCTCGGCACTAAGGTAGTCAAGGAGAGGGAGAGCATACGAAATACAATGTCTGCGTTTTTCACCTCTTCCTCGATAATATCGGCTGAATCCAGATCACCCAGCACGACCCTGACGTTAGGGTATTCGCTTGCAAGTTTGGCTGCTTTATCCTTGTTGCGCACTAGAGCCGAGAGCTGCCAGTCCGGGTGGGTGTTTGCTACCAGGTAGAACACATCTCCTCCGATGTATCCCGTTGCACCCGTGCTGAGAAATAGGTAAGCATTCGGGGTATAACTATCCCGAGTAGGGTAACACCTACAGAAAGACCTTAGGGACAGTCATTTCGTTGGTGGATGTTTCTATACACGGAGTGGAACAAGACGGGAACAAGTACGGAGATACAAATATCTTTATTGTAGGGTGGGTAGAGGAAGGCGGTTTTAGTTATATAGTCTTAATAAGGAAAATGAACTTATTACATCATTGTTGCTTTGAAATCAAAGGGTGGGAACATTTGGGTCAATTCGATTTGGAGCATGGAAGAGTGGGGGGGCGAGGAGGGAAGGTTGTCGAAGATGCCTGACTGCCTACCTTAGCGACAGGGCACTGCATAATGAATCAAATCACATCAAGCCATTGTATCAGATGTCTCACCGTATACCCCTCATGATCCCAATGGTGGGGTTAAGTGCTTGAGCTTCGATCCACTGCCCTGTGGGAATTCCAACCATGGCGCCGTCGCCATCATCCGTGACCCAACATCCTTTGCTAGTCGAACGCTAGCTACCCCGGAGTAAATCCAGCAGCAGGGGGGGGAGGGGGGTACCTAGGTAGATCGGTTCAAATTTTGAGCTTCTCCAAACACCAATCACAGCTTACACGTCAAGTTCAGAACTTAGAAGAACACGCAATAGCACTTATACAGTAATCACAATCGGATAGACCGGATTCTCTAACGAATTGGACAAAGGCAGCAGAGTGTAGAGACAAATAGAGGTAGAAAAGAAATAATTACTGAGTCATGAGACATCTCGCTTTAAAATCAGCATAGGGAGAGACAGGTTGAAAGATTCGTGAGAAATACATCATGACTAGAGAGAGTTCGTGGGGGTTCGTTTTGAGTCCGTAAGGGAAAATTGCATCCAGGGGGAATCTCGTAGAGAAGGCATGCCCATAATTTACAAACACAAAACAAAATCCGAGAGAATCACATCAAGACTTAGAAAGTGCTGGTGGCAAGTCGACTGGCAGCATTCCGAGCATCAAGTCGGTCCTCATCGTCTTCTTCAGCAATAGAGCCGACCCCGCTAGTCGAGCGCAGTCGACCTTTGACTCCTTGTCCGTTGGCCTCTTCATCATCTGATGAAGTAGGTGCAACAAAGCTACCGCTCATACTACGGCCGAGACTGTCGCTACGGCGTGGAATCCCACTCCACGCATCGCCCTTCGGACCCTGGCTGGATCCGAGATTTGTTCGCCGTACAGTTGGGTGGGATTCACGACCCAGGCGGCTGAGGCCCCCGGACGAGTCAATCGCTCGAATGTCTGGTCGGACACTTTCCAATGTAGCGAGGGTTCTCCGTTCCGCCTCGATCTGGCGCAGAGTGTATTCCCGCAGACTCATCCAAAGGTCGTTGGAAGTTCGTTCGAACCAGCGGCGTTTCTCCATCAGTAAGCTCGAGGTCACTCGTTGCGTCTTTTTGGTTAAATAATCTTCATGGCTCTGGGCTTCATCCAAAGCATTGATCGCCTCGTCTACTTTGTCGGCGCGAACGGAGGAGCTGCCTTTCAGTCGATCTGCAGCCGCTCGCTTGCTGCGAGTAGCTTGCTGAGATTGGATAAGATCTCGAAGCAGGATATGACGGTTGGTGAGAGTCTCCTTGACGATGAAGGCGTCGGAGGAGTGGTAGCTAAGTGGTTCTCCAAGTGTAGTCGCTTCTGCCGTCGCTTGAACTGCATGATAATCGCCCACCGTCTGAATGACCTTACCCAGTTTCCGGTAAGCGTTCGCTAAGCCCGGGTGTGTCTCTTGACCATGCATCTGACCCAACTTCACGCCGAAATCAGACTCTGCAAGACCTACGCCTGTAGTTCGGTGATGTCAGTTTCTCATTCCCGAAAAAAAAAGTTCATCAGCATGAGAGCATACCTCGCCGAGCCTTGACCACACGATCGACCTTGTGACTAGCATCCATGGTCCCGAGGTAAAACATCTTAACAATCGGTCGCGCATTCTGTAGCTCTGGGGTGTCGTCAGGCGGTGGCGCGAATTGTTTCAAAACCTTCCTACGGACTCCAGTCGCCGGCTGCTTCATTCGGACCACGGGGCTGTAACCGAAATCACTCTCCACGAACAAGGTTATTTCATCGTCCTGGATAAGCACTTCGTTGCACAAGATACAATTCAACCATCGCTGCATCGATGCCTTGACTCGAAACTCATCCTCATCGGTTCCGGCGCCGGCTGGGGTCAATGGGGGAGGTACTGCGGGAACAAGCGCTTCCGGGTTTGCCGACATAAGATGGTCAGCCAGCTTGACAAACTCAGAATGCGTACGTCGAACATCCCGATACTGAGTAGTCCTGAACTTGGGGATATTGGTCTGGTTATTTGGTCAGCGATTGATAAGATTGACCCAAGTTCTGGAGTTAGGGCTATAACTCACATGGACGTCGAAGCGAAGAATCGGATCCTTCTTGCCTGTTCTTTCTAATCCAGTGATTTTGGCCTGTATCTTATATGCGGGAGCTGGTTGCCTAGTGTTCTGTCTAGCTCCCGTCTGGTACCGCGCGGGGACCGGAGCACGATGCTGGCCTGTCTGGTCCCCAGCTTCGCCCAAGTGTGTATTCTGAACTCTCTCAGAAAGACCCGGGGAGCCGACATCGCCTTCTCCAGGGGCGGGTCGATCAATAGCTTGTGATTGACCGTCTACATCATAGGGAGACTGGTGTTGCGGGGGTAATGGCGAGGGCGGGATGTCGCTGGTGTTGGAGGGAGCGTAATTTACGTCGCCGGGACGAGGCGAAGCCCAGGGCGAGGCGCCCGTGGGATGGTCGGGGTCTTGCGCGATGGTTGAGTAGTCCATCTCCTTTTTCTATGTGCGTGTGTTGGGATAGGCACTAGGTATGCGTCCGATGCCGCCACGTCTGCACAGTAATGCGGGGGAGACATCAGCATTGTCTTATTGGGGAAGGGGGTTCACGATGTGGCTGGGAAGGACATACCGGTGGGCCCTCAGAGAGCAATTGGATATTCGTAAAAGGACTGGGATGGAGAAAGCGCGAAGGACTCGGAAGAGAGGTCGGGGTGGAGAGATCCATTCCCGTCGAGGTGAGCCGAAGGTTACGTCGTTGCTGCCTGCCGCCGCCTGATTGGCCAGGCATCAAGAGCTCACTGACCATCCCCATCAACTGACCTGATCTACCACCTTCGTCACAGATTCTTTTCGAGACGCTTCACCCACGCTCTATTCTTCAACTGGGCTTCGATTCGTCCATTGGTTGGGGGCTCTCGGAGTTGAATATGCCAGGGTGAAGCTAAGGCTTCTCAGTCAATCCCTTTTGCCGGTCAAGGAACAGTCGCTGTCGTCATGGCCACAGCTCTTTTTCTGCGCACCTCCCGGCAGACGGTCCGATCAACTCGTCCACAATGCAGTCGACCTGTGACAAAACGCTGCGCAATCAATTCCTCCTCACTCCGAGCCATTGAAAAACTGGATTCGCTTGGGCTCCCCCACTTCTCGACCTACGTCGCTCGAAGACAAGCGGACAGCCTCGACCGGACGCGGAATATCGGGATTATTGCGCACATCGATGCGGGCAAGACAACCACCACGGAGCGGATGCTATACTATAGCGGATTTACAAGGAGGCTAGGAGACGTTGATGAGGGATCTACCGTCACCGATTTTCTTCCTGCGGAGCGAGCTCGAGGTATCACCATCCAGTCTGCCGCCATTACCTTCCGGTGGCCACCTGAAACGGCCGCGGAGAACACTAGATCCGAACCGGAGACTCCTCGATCTGCATCTTCACATCTCATTAACCTAATTGATACACCCGGGCATGCAGATTTCACGTTTGAGGTCTTGAGGTCCCTCCGCATCCTGGATGGCGCAGTGTGTATATTGGACGGTGTAGCTGGGGTGGAAGCTCAAACGGAACAGGTTTGGCGACAAGCAAACACCTACCATATTCCCAGGGTTGTCTATGTGAACAAGCTTGACAGGGATGGAGCTGCTTTTGGACGAACAGTTCGGGAGGTCGGCTCGCGACTAGGAGCGTGGCCTGCAGTCTGTCAGATTCCCTGGTTCGAAGGAGGAGATGGGCGATTTATTGGTGTGGCTGATGCTATCAATCTACAGGGCTTCCAATGGGAAGAAGGTGATGGAAAGTCCTTGAGGATGCTCAACCTGGAGCAATTGGACGCCGCGGAGCCACGACTGGGACAAGAGCTCCGAAAAGCACGAGTAGCTCTCATTGAGCTACTGAGCGAGCATGACGACACTATGGTCGAGAAATTTCTAGAATGTGACGAAGACCATCTCCAAGTAGCTCCCAACGATATCTTGGAGAGCTTGCGCCACTGTCTTTTAGAAGGGACAGGAAGAAAAGTCATACCTGTGTTTGCGGGTGCTAGCTTCCGCAATATCGGAGTCCAGCCTTTGCTTGACGGCGTGGTCAATCTCCTACCCAGCCCATCTGAAACCCCCGACCCAGAAGTGAGCATCGGGGATGTGAGAGGCAGCCTTCGGCGTCTACTCTCTGGCGATTTGCTAGTTGAACAAAAGGAGAAAGTGGCTTCCACCAAGGGGAAGCATAAGAGAAAGCCCCTTGTGACATCTGACGCCCGCAGCTCTATAAAACAACTTCATGGATGCGCGCTAGCCTTCAAAGTGGTTAACGACGCAAAACGCGGGGTTCTTGTGTATGTTCGCGTATATTCGGGCTCCCTAGATCGAAACAGCATCCTCTTCAACACCAACCTCAACGTCTCCGAACGTGCGCCACGTCTTCTCAAGATGTATGCCAATGATGCCGTTGAGGTGGATTCCATTCCCGAGGGGCACATTGGCGTAGTGGTTGGTCTCAAGCATACTCGTACGGGAGATACTCTGGTCGCCTGTTCCGGCAACCGACCAACGCCTCCAGAGCCACTAAATACCTTACAGCTTCGCCCTATCGACGTCCCGCCCCCGGTCTTCTTCGCCAGCGTCGAGCCGCACAGTCTCAGCGAAGAGAAAAAGGTCCAGGAATCTCTTGCCCTTCTCCTACGAGAGGATCCCAGCCTTCACGTGAGAGTTGATGAGGACTCCGGACAGACGCTCCTGAGCGGAATGGGAGAGCTCCATCTTGAGATCGCCCGCGACCGACTCATCAACGATCTCAAAGCCAAAGCCTCCATGGGCCGGATTGAGATCGGATACCGAGAATCGCCCCTCGGCGAATCCGGCCCAGTGACCAAGATCTTTGACCGAGAAATCGCAGGCCGCAAAGCCAGAGCGGGCTGCACCGCAACAGTGGAACCCTTTGGCCCGGAGACCTCCTCATTCCCCGAAGATAACGCGGACCTTCTCTCCATCCACACCTCCCACGGAAACCAGATCATCATCCTCGCCCCAGAGCTCCAAGTCGAAACAACCAAAAAGGGCACCGAAGAAAGCCCCTTCCTCCCAACTGGTCTGGACGTCGAAACCGTCCGTACCGCCCTCCAAAACGGCTGTCTCGCAGCACTCGCTCGCGGCCCCCAATTCACGTTCCCCATGCACAGCACCCGCGTCACCCTCACTCTCGACCCAGCAACCCACATCTTCGGCCCCGACACCACTCCCTCAGCTCTATCCGCCGCCGCCCGTCTCGCAACCTCCTCCGCCCTCCGCGATCTCCTCTCTCCTTCCAACCCTCCGCACACCTCTGGAACCTGTCTCATGGAACCAGTCATGAACGTGACCATCAGCGTCGACGAAGCCAGTCTGGGCGCCGTCGTCCACGACATCTCCTCCTCGCGCGGCGGCCACATCATCTCCCTCGACGAGGAAACCCCCAGCGACCATTCTGCATCAGATGATCTCCCCGCCATAGACACAAGCAAGATTTACGCCCCGCCTGACCCCTTCGAAACGGCCTCCGCAGGTGTCTCGATGGTGAGCGATACCGCCAACCGGGCCCGCACGATCACAGCTAAGGTGCCCCTCAAAGAAATGGTTGGGTACTTAAAACACCTGCGCAGTTTGAGTGCAGGACGGGGCACGTTCGTGATGAGTGTGGATCGGTTCGAGAGGATGAGTGCTCCTAGGCAGAAGGCCGTACTGGCCGAATTGCGTGGGGAGTATTAGGTATAGCTATGTGGATATATTTTGTAACATGAAATATATATGTATGTATATTATTGGAGTTAGGGGGATAAGGGGAAAATATATATATAAATACATTGAGCTTGGAAAATATGTTTACAGGACATCACCACAAATATATATATTCGCTATGACAAAAACAGACGTCGCCAAAGTTTACACAGAAATATGTATGTAAAGGAAAGCTCAAATACTGAATCTAATGCAAATATAAGACGATGGATATTCCCTACCACTCCCAAGACGAATAACCATTGCTTTAACTACATACACGAAAGAACAGAAAAGCGGAAATGATATTAAAGAAAAAAATTCAAATCACCAATTATCATCCCAACCACCCTCATCCTGGCTCTTCCTCCCTGTAGCCGATGGAGCTGTTCCCGTTGCAGTAGCACTGCCCGCAGCGCTATTCGCGGTGGCTGCAGAGGCAGGGGAAGGCGTCGAGGTCGGACCGGACTTCATTGCTGCCGTCCCAAGAGCACCCGACTTCGAGACGTTGCGTCGATGAGTCTCCTGTGACCCTAAGGTAGAGAAGTCGTCCCAGAAATCCTTATGCTCTGGTTCGACCCGTGAGTGTCTGGCGGCGGCAGAGCCCTCGTTTGGTCCTTCAACGAAGCGCTGGAAGGAGTCTGCGGCGCCGCGGGCACCGACTTGGATGTTTTGGCCGAATTGGGACGCGTGAATACGGGCTTGGGCTGCGAAGTCGGATTCCGCTATCTGTGTAGCGGGAAGTGAATCTTGGTCAGTGGTCTGTTGTAATTTTCTATTATTTGGGGGGGGGGGGAGGTTCTCAGAGGAGGGTGAAAGGGAGGGAACGACGTACCGTCTTAGCCGTAGGTTGGATATAAGAATCATTCACCGTCTTCGCACTCTTTCCAACAGCCGTAGTGAACCATCCGAATCCCTTCGTCAATGCGGCCATGGGATCTTTCTGAAAATCGTCAAGACCTGGTATACCCGCTCCTCCAGGTTGTGGCCTCCCCGTCGCCGCAGATGGAGGCAACCCCCCACCAAACCCGGTATACTTCCCACCCTGGGACGGAGGCATTGATTCCGACCGTGTCGAATTTTCCGATCCAAGCTTGGCAAAGTACGCTTCATTTCGTACCTTCCTACCCCCAGGCCCCTCAACCACACCTCCCGGGCCCTCCTGCAACGATGCAGCAGACGGCGAGTCCCGTCCGCCAATTGGGGTGCTCGATCGCGACGAGCCAGAAAGAGGATGCGAATCCTGTGTCTTCTTTGGTCTTGGTTGTTGCTGGCCCGGGACGTATTCTCGTCCCTCCGCTTTGGCGCTCAGTCTCTCCTTCCATTCTTCGCCGACCTCGCCGTCGTAGCGTTCTTTGATGGTGGAGTCTTCGAATGTGCGGCCCTCGGATTGTGTGATGGGGTGCGAGTCGTAGAAGCTTTTCCAGGGGTCGTTGCCTCCGAGTTCCATACGTTGGGTTTCAGAGTTCTTAAAGGCATCCATGGTTATTGAGCGGACGAAGGAAATGTGGACGCCGAGGCCGCGATGGGTTCCGGCGCAGTTGAGACAAATGAAGGTTCCGAATTTGGGGGAGGCCTGAGGAGTGAAAAACCGGACATGTTAGCTGTTTTGGACACTTCAGGTTGCACCAGGCCCTTGAGGGTCCGTGGAGGGGTCGAGCAAAAGGAGACGTACCCATTGTGGTGATGGAGCGCCACAGTCGCAACAACGATCGTTTCCATTAACCTTGGAAAACTGAAGGAGCTGTTAAGGATCGGAAGAGTCATCAGCAAAGTATACCAGCCGCAATTCTTAGCAGCGATGAGGATAATCTCTCGTGTCTAGAGCGGAGCGGGGAGAAAGGTGAGCAGAGAGACAAGTGAACCAACCTTGGCCTTCGTCTCTGGGTCGACCTCCCACATTCGAGACATGACGAGTTAGAAAGAATTTAGTATAGTAAAGATAGGCCTGGGGGAAGAAGGAATAAAAGAAAGATAGGGAACAGTTCAGCAATTGTTCCCTCTGGTTTGACCCCTCGGGCTACTTGGTTGCTGCGGTGTGTTCACTTCTGATGTAGACAAAATCTCCGCCCTTTGTTGTGTGACAGCAAGCAAACAAATTCCCGGGGGAGGAATTCAATCTAGTGGGCTTGAAATGAAGGAGAGACAGAATGGTTAAACAATGAATAAAGCTGACGGGGGTCTGTCTGTTTGTTATTCAGTCGAGACAGTGGATGAGGTTAATTGCATGCCAAGGAGGGAGGGTCTGGAGTTCCACTGCCAGGTCTAACATTTCGACATTAATTTGGGCCTTCCATGGCTCCAACCAGGCCCGGTGGAGTTGGTACGATCCCCAGCAGATTCGTCCCCGCTATTAGAATGATAAGAATTCTTGATTATCATCGCTTACCCTGAATTTCTTCTACTATCTCCGTGTGAAAGGTTCCATTTCAGGTCACCTGATAACTCAAATCTACCGTACAAAGAAACGAGGCACATCCTGGACAACAGACTACAAGGCCAGCCTTGCGGCAAGTCATAAACTAAATGGTTGCTAAGATACAGTATAGCAGAATGGCAAGATTCGTTAAAAGGTCAGGTCTCCGTCATACACCTCCCCCTCCACACATTACGGCGTTTTCGTCTCTTTCATACGAATCCCTCTCGGCAATCCGTATATAAAATAAATAAGAAAAAAGGAATGTTCATCCTCACATTATCTGTGTCCCCTAGGGCCAAACCGAACAGGAATAATATTCATAGCTGTTTTTTTGCTCTTGGATTTTCTGATTTTGCGACTTGTATCACATCTTGACGACTCTTACCATGAATATATCCGTGCGACGGTCCCGAACTTGATACCGCAAAGCAACTTCACTTGCTCATCTCGTTTGGGGACCATGCAAGTTCGGGGGCTGGAACGGGATTGTCATTTAGGCAGCGGCAGGGGCGGAGTTCTCCTGCGCCGGAGCCTCAGCAGCTTCCTCGTGCTTCTCGTCAGCGACAACAGCGTCATCTTCCTTGCCAGGGCTGTCAATGGCGACCTTGACAGCAATCTCGCGGCCTTCGATCTCCTTTCCATTCATTTCGTTCACAGCCTTCTCTTGAAGCTCCTCAGAGCCAAGGGTGACGAAACCGAAGCCACGGCCCTTGCGAGGCTCGTTGCGGGCCTGGAGCTTCTTGATCATGAAACGGGGAATGGGGCGCAGAGCGATCTTAGCGGAGACGGGCTGGTAGTCGGCGAAGATTTCCTTAAGCTAGAGTGGGTTAGCGAACGAAGATTGACAAAATAGCATGCATCTGGAAACGAACCTTCTCTTCGCTAAGGTCGTATGGCAGGTTGGCCACCATGACCTTAGTCTTGGAAGGAATGCCATCCTCAGGAGGTCCACGTTGCTTCTGAGGACGAGGTGCACGAGGCTTACCAGTCTGCTTGCCCTCAGTGGAAGTGACAAGCTCGTTGGGGGTGACCTCGGTCAGAGGAGTAACTTCTTCTGTTGGAGCAGCAGCCTCTTCGCCGGCCTGACCGTTCTAAATTTGGGTAACAAAGACGTTAGTATATTTATTTGATTGGTTGGAAGGGATTTTCAGTGCGCATAACGTACCGAGCGGCTTCCACGACCCACACGGCCTCCACGACCGCGACCGCGGCCGCGGCCACGAGCACGGCCACCGGCCCTCTTGCGGCCCTCATTGCCGCTGGCACCCTCACCGCCACTTACAGCACCCTCGGCCTTGGCCTCAGCGGGCTCGGGCTTGCGGGCCAGTTGAACAGAGACCTTACGCTGCAGGATTTCCTTTCCAGAAAGCTCTTCGATGGCAGCGGTGGCCTCCTGTGCAGTGGCAAGGTCCACAAAAGCATAGCCGACGGGGCGGCTAGTGCGAGGGTTGACAGGGATGGAGACGCTCTCACTATGGAGGAACACGTTAGTAATAGTGACTAGAAGAAGATTGAAAATAGCTCAATTCAAGATAGGTGAAGCAATACGAGAACACTCGCATGCAGGGGGATCAAAAGAAGGTAGCTAGGAACTCGCAACGCGGAAATCAGGCAGTTCTGCGCCGCGAAAGGTCGTGGACCAGGAAAGTTGGAAAAATAAACACAAAGAGTGCGGGAGAAAGAGGACAGCCAGTGGGAATTGATGAGAGTGTATAGTGATCACTTACATCTTGTAGTTCTGGAAGAACTCCTTGAGCTCCCCCTCAGTGGTCGCATATGCGAGGTTCCCAATATACAGCCGACGTCCCTCATCAGCACTGGCCGCAGCTGCATCGGTAGACTGGGCAGGGGCAGGAGCAGTGCCGTTGGTGGCCTCGGTGGCGGCAGGAGTAGTGGCGGCCAGGTTGTCGGCGGTGTTTTCGACGGCAGTAGACATCTTGATGGCTGAGGACACAAAAAAAGGTCGAGATTTGGAGAAAATTGGACAGGTGAATTGGCAGTGAACTTGACCGGGGCTGTGTGTGTGTGTTCAAGGACTCAGGAAAGCTGAAAGGCTGCCTGTGCTTGAAGTTGCCTTGGTTGGATGGGAGGGGAAAACTTGAAGAGGGGGGGAAGGAGGAGAGGAAAAGGGTAGCTTCGTGCCCTAGATACAGTGGATTGACGGGGAAATCTGGTTTGAACGTGATAACGATTTGCCTTGAGAGGAAGGATGAGGTCGACGGGCGAGAAAGGAGAAGGAGGGAGAAAAAGGCAAGCAGCGAGGGCGGTGACCGCGCTTGCTGCCTGAGGTTGAGGGGTGGCTGGCGCCACAATCTGGGTCTCTCTCGCGCCGTGAGTCACTTCGAGACTTGTTATTATTATTATTATTATATTTTTATTTCTATTCTAATATTCCTCTTACAATATTCATTAAATAAAATTATTATTACTTGCGAAATGTCCTGTCCTGTCTTTTCACATATGTGTTCATGACCCCTCGGACCATTGTGAAGCATATGTGTCAATGTGGATCCCTAGGTATGATGAGATCAACCCATTTTACAACAGGAAGGAAGCATGACTGCACAGCTTGTGTTAAGGAAGATCGATTTCCAACCCGAAGGGAAAAATCGCGAATGGATAGATACTCCGTAGATTGGGGTAAGAAGACCCCTCTCAGATCCAACCCAACCTCCATCGCCCAAGGCCCAGTCCCAAAGCTCCAGGAGCTTGAAATTAGCTTATCGTGGAATTCCCCATTCTTATTAATTAGGGTTGATGACATCTTCCCAACAAAGCTCCCACCTCAAACAAACAAACAAAATGCCAGCCCTGCAGCTGCCTCTGCTTATCAGAACAATAAAAAGAATAAATTCCCACACAGACTTGGCATGTTGCTTTTCCTGCAGGTCCCGATTTGACGCAAGTTTCCGCAATCTGGCCATTTTAAGTGGTTCATTTATGCTTCCAAGTTAGATTCTGATAGGCAAATGATCTACTCTGTAGAAGCTCCAATGATGTGAGGCTTAGCCTGAAACTGACACCTGAAAATTTCCTTCTTTGGGGATTACATTCAGAGTTGCTTTTTTTGAGAAGTTTAATTTCTTGAATTCTCCATGATGGTAGAAATTATTGCAAACTGTGTCCTCAAACTTCTCTAGGCCCCTATTCCCGCCCCGCCGGAAATCATGCACCAAGCTCTTGATCATGACGTTGGACATCATGATTTACGTGTCGCTGACCGGTTCTCCTGACCTGTTCCCCGCCGTAGGTATGGTTCTAATTGCTCTAGAATAGAAACCTTCCCCTCAGGGACTATAGGAATGTAGTTCCCGAAAAAATCTTGGTACACCTGTTGTCTCTCGACAGGAACCGTCTTCCGGCGCCAATCTGATGGCTGATAGCCCCGTTTTGGTTGGTTGGCATTGCGGGGCTGTTGAGGTGGGTTCGAGTTCGTTGAAGCTTTTGTTTGTTGCTGTGGGAAGGGGCTTTGACTGGCAGGACGCCTTGATGTTCTAGAAGGCAGATTTCCGCCTCGCTTCTCTGCTTTCTCTCTTACAGGTGCCGTGCTCTTCCTTTCGTCGTCGAGAGTAGACGAGCTAGTGGATAGTGGACCTGTATTTTCCTGTCTCTCAACTTGTAAAGAATGAGCAGAGCTCGTCGGGCTACTTTCCCTAGAGTTAGCCTGAAATGAACTAGTAGAGCTCTGAGGGTCTTTGTCTGACTCTTGTGTTTCGGACGTAGTACTGATCGCCGGGCTTGGACACTCGCTGCTGGTGGTATGCGGCGCGGTACCCGTGGTTTCAAGCCTGCTCTGATAGTGATCCATCCAGATAGCGATCATGTGCTTGCCGTATTCAACGGGCGCAAGACCAGATCCCTTATGCCACTGGAATTGAGGATCAGAAAGAGGGCCGACGATCGTAGCGCTGATGGCTTGAGAGACCTCTGCGATACTGCAGTTGTGCTCCTTAGCAAAAGCCTTGAAGGGAAAATTTTGAGCGACGGTGCTCGCAAGATTGGAGAAGAATTCCGCTGTATATGGGAGCGGTTTGTCTGGTAATGGCTGGGTCGATTCGGTACTCCCTCTCGAACGAATGTGAGTCTCATCGGTAAAGGGATTAGAAATGGAGGAGTAAGAGCTCGAGTTACACTCTCTTCTCTCTGCCTTTTTGCCGACGCGACGGGAGATGCGAGGCTTCTTCATCTTGGGGGAACTGTGTTGTACCGACGGTGGAATCGGACGTTTCCTCGCCATTTTCGAGCTTGCTTGTCGAGTATGGTAGTGCAAGTAGGGCTAGTCACAATTTGTGTCAATATTGATTTCAGGTTATTTGCCAGAGGCTTCAGATGTTGTGGGTGAATAGAACAGGCTACTCACATGTACAGATTACTAGGTAGTTGCTTCACTATACTGAGTCGAGCTCCCAAGGTGGTTGAGACTTGGTAGTCTTGGTTGAAATATTTGAGACATGAGTAGCGACTGAAAGCGAGCGTGAACTGCTGAGGGAATCGAGGATGTGATCATCAAAGTGAATCGGAAGAACAATAGAAAAACCAGTCAAGACAAGTACAATTCCCTGGTGTTATACCTACTACCTACCTACCTAATGTTTGACCTATTGAGAGTTGGGGAATCAATTAAGAATAGTTCTGTTGCCTGAGGCAAGAAGCCAACAGCGTGATGTGATTGGACACGAAATCCAGCCAATCAAAATAAACTGACAAAAGAGTAGGTATTTTCTTTTCTTTTTTTGTTCAGTTACTGATTCATGAATTACTGATTACTCCGCATTGATTAGTGATAACTTGGAGTTGTAACCCTACAAGGGGTAATCATATTATCTATCTACTTTTCTGAAAAATCAGGATTTCCACATTTGATTCATCCCCCATGTCTCCTTTCCCCCCAACACCAGCGTATTTGACCATCTGATCGAAAGGACAGTTTGAGGGGATCTGCACAACGACGTCGATCTAGCCATGATATGATGGTACTACCTTACCTTTAGTCCTACACACCTGGGCAGTCTCTGGGGGCCCGAAACAAGGTTCTGATTATACTAGTCCAAGCACTAGTGGTCCCCTTGGGGTAAAAGGTGCCCCGGCTGGGCGCTTAGTCACTCTTATCCCGGCTCACGAGAGGATGATCTAAGAATTTTAGCCTTATTAACCATCCTTTGGGCGGCTCACAGCCTGCTTTTTCCATCTCTTTTTCTACCCTTCCGTTTCCCCTTATCGTCTGCGGCTGTGGCCTCCATTTTCTTCCTCACCCCATTTCCCCAATGGATCGAATAGAGCTGGCGGGTCGGTCGCAGGACGACCTCCCTGGACCTCAGCGATCCCCATCACCGCTCACAAACCCATCTGCTCCACAAGGGACGACGTCATCTCGCCCCCGTGCCACATCCGCTGCTCGTCCCCGTCGACCGACAATTCGTATCCAACGCCCACCATCATTCGACCGATCTACAAATCCTGCCCGCCAGAGTGCTAGCAATCTCGCCCGAAATGCCATCCCCCGCGGCAGTTCCTATGTTTCGACATACTTACCTCCAGCCGATGAGGGTCAGGCAGGGGAAGGTAACCGCCGCCGCAGTAATTCCGAACCGCGGTCGGGACGCTGGTCTGCGCCTGATACGACTATTTTTACGCGCCCTAATCTAGGCAACACTATGCACCCGATTGAAGAAAGTCCTATCGATCCTAGAAGCCCACCGAGCGGGTTGCAAGACAATGCTAGTAGTACAACTGAGCCATTTCCGGACGCCATCGTTTCCCCTCCACCCGCCACCCAGCGCAGGAATTTCTTCCGCCGGTCGAGCCAAGCAGCGGCAGACAGACTACCCCGCAGTCATGCGGCTACTGTATCTGGGACTGCTCCCTTTTCCGATGATGAGATGGCAGAATATGACGCCCACATTGTGGATGTTCTAGATGTTATTGGTAGGCGCTCTATCACATGCTAGTCGAATTAGTCAAGGAGGGAACTAACCATACATGGATAGATCCGGAGGTATCCGCGCTATCTACTCTAACAAACGTCCAGAACTCGCTGTTCATTCCGAATCTGGGCTCTTTTATCAACCGCAATCCAACATATACCTTATCACCTGTTGTGTATAGTAGTAGGGAAGAGGAATCAACCAGCACAGATGAGGGCGAGGAAACGCTTAAGGTTCCCCAACCCCGCCCAGCCCTCAAACATACTATTTCCTCCGTGTTGGGAGATGAAGAACGACGATTTGCTGTCCTTCCAGAGGGAAGAACTTTAGAGGGTTGGACTCAACGAGATATCGAGGAATTGAACGACCATGTGCGGCATATGTTGCATTCTCGCCGCTCAAAGTTCAAACGGGCGATGAGGGGATTTGGGAAATATGTCAGGAAACGTACGTCGCGGGTCACCATTATCTTTGCGGCTGCCTACTAACCCCCTCATTCTGCAGCACTCGGGTTTTTCGTCACTCTTTATGCTACCTTGATTACACTTTTTGGACTTGCTTGGGTACTCTTCTTGATCGGTATGCTTAACGTCTTTCATGACTGGCTGTTTAACAGCGCGCTAACGGATGGTCGCAGGCTGGATCAACGTGGGTGGGCGGCAGCTGTATATTGTCAATATCATCGACAACATTCTTGTGGCTCTTTTTGCAATCATGGGTGATGGACTGGCCCCGTTCCGTGCAGTTGACACCTACCACATGGTATACATCGCCCACTACACCTTTTTGACCTGGAAAATCCGCAGAAAACGTCACCTTCCAGGTCTCAAGGACAAGAACGATCTGCCCTCCCGCTGTGAGGTCGATGTTGATGTCGAAGCCGGCAAGCTGCCAAAGGAGGATGAATCGGAATTCACCGTGCTTACCTGGGATCAGCAACAGAAGTTACAGCATCACCAGGATAAGTTCGCCAAGTCACACACGTTCTACAAACCTCACGAAACCATTACCCACCACGCATTCCCACTTCGCCTGCTTGTCGTCATCGTCGTTCTTCTCGACTTCCATTCAATCTTCCAAATCGCTCTGGGAGCCTGCACATGGAGTATCAGCTATCACACACGACCATTTGCCTTGACGACTGTGATCCTCTGCTGCTCGCTCACCTGTAACATCACAGGCGGTATCTTGATCTCTGTTGGAGACCATCGATCCCGCAAGAAGGACGTCGTCGAGCGAATGTTCCGGCAAAAGCTTACCCAAGAAGCGATGAAAAAGATTGAGAAGAAGCGCAAGAAGGGAGATCATGAAGACAAAGAAGAAAAAGAAGCTCATCCGGACAATACAGCGACACCCTCAGATTCATCGTCTGCTTTCCCCCCAGCGCCGCATGATTTGCCTTGAGACAAGACTTCTGTTCTCTTTTGCTGCCTCCGCTATTCTTTCCCATCGTACTAGCCTGCGAATTCTGATTTACCAACAACGATATTATCTCTTTCCCCTTCCTATATAAATTCCATTTAATCTTTTTTTTCCTCCTTGTCTATTTCAGCGTTTATCATTAGTGGCTTATAATATTGTTTGATTGCTCTGAAACATGGTATTGTTGAATGATTTTTGAGACTTTACTTGCTTTTGGCTCACCCGTTGCACCTGCATATACGTGCTAGACTTTATATATTTTGTTTATACATGCATGTTTCGAGAGCTCGACTCTATGCCTCCAATGTCTAGAAAATGCCAACTTGAGCGTCCCGATGATATTCTTCAATGTGTGGATATAGCCTTTTTTTTCTTTTAGCCCTGTTGAGCCGCTCCTATGCTAGCTGAGAATCCGGAAAAGTAGATTTTGAGCTTCAAACCACCAACGCTCTTTACGAGACGGATAGTAGCATTCCTTACTAAGACCCTTAGCAGAAACAGCCCCAGGACTCAACTCTTACGACTATTCTTCATGCGGAACATCTCTCTTCAGCCCTAAAAAGCAGCTGAAAAGTCGAACAGCACAGGAACAAAAGCACAAGGAGAGAACGGGAGATACTAGTTGTATGCATTGTACAAGGATAATATTTATGCTTGATGTATGGTAGAAAAGATCCGGATAGGCCTGAGAGGTAGGTATGGACAGGAGAAAAAGGTGTCCAATGTACACGCGTGACTTGCGTGGAAGTGCAAGGCAGACAATAAAAAGAAACAACGTACAATGAAGGGAAGAGAACGTGAGGGAGTGTTAGGAAAAAGAAAGGGAAAGGAAAAGAAGACTCGCTCCACTTCAATGGACGATAAAGGATTTTCCATCAAAGAATGCAACAAAAGTGGAAATAATGAAAATGGGTGAGAGGCTTGCCGGCCAAGGTGTCGGCAACACCGGATTTTGTTGACAAAAATGTGGGATGTAATGATAAAAAAAAAAAAAGGAAAAGAAATAGAAAAGCGAGAGACATGTGGGCTGGGGATAAACCGTAGCCCACTTACAACTCCTCATGCTGGGGTGTCTTTGTGTCTGTCTGAGATTGGATTCTTCTCTTGTTCAATATTTTCTCAAGAGTATCGAGCCTCTCCCGAGTGGTTCGAATTGCATAGTCCATCTCGCGGTCTGATAGTTTCTCTTCGTCCAGTTGTTCCTTGACCGCGCGTTGACCCCGAGGCTTTTGGGTCGACTTTTGCGCCTGTGGTTCGAATGACCGGCTAACAGTTGGAAAGGCTAGGCCGTCCATCCCTACCCTATCCTCGAGCCAGCTCCAAAGCTCACTCTCCTCTCTTCGCCACATCTCCTCGTAAGCAGCTAAGCGCTGGGGTAGACTATAGCCAGGACAGCCTATATCGTGTGACAGGATAGAGGGCGTGGAAGGTGAGCGGAAGAAGAGAAGGAAGAGTAAGACAACGATTACTAGAAGGGCAGTGTTTCCACCCCACAAGGGCTTGAGGATACCAGCTACGGGTCCAAGGAATGGGCGGAGGGGCTCAAAAAGACTCCAAGATTCGGCCTCGTGTTTGCTCGCGTCATTTACTGCTTTCGCGACGGCAACAGGTTCTTCCTCGCTGACAGGCTCACCCTTCTTTCGTCGTTTTCCTTTGCCGTTCTTTGCGCCTACAGCACGACGAGGAACAACAGCGGATTTCAGCGCTTGGATCAATTCGTTGCCAAATGTTGTCTGGCCATCCATAGCGCCCTTCTCAATAGGAACTGTCATCGGTTAGGGGTCTAGTGACTCATAGGCATTGGCATCATGACTTACCTTTCAACCAACTTTTCCCGGTCCATTCAATTGTACAGGTCATAAGGAACCGTGTTTGGTTATTCGCTGCCCAGGTGAAGAGATACTTTGTTTTGGTAGAAAACACATTCCCGCTGGGGACATCGGGAGTTTGGGTTGAAAGTGTAACAAGTACGGCCTTCTCCAAATCCAGGAAATCCAATTGTTCAGTACTGATGCATTTGGTTTGTCTGGGACCAATAGCTCCTGGAAGCGGTTTAATGTACGAATACGTTCTTGTTCGGCTATCGAGGGTGAGTCCCTTCTTGTCGAACTGCAGTTCACCTGATTTCTGGTTCTCAACAAGGAATTTGGGAATGAACTCTCTCGAGGCCAGTCCAAACACGTACGAATAAACTTTGCCTAGAGGGGCCGGAATTATATCATCTTTAATCAGTTTATCATACTGACCATTGGGTTCCGTATATTCAGTTGGTGGGTGAGTGGCTGGACCGGGAAAGTCGCTATCCCCATCTTCTCCTGCTTGCGCCGACTTCACACCTTTTGAGCCATTGGTATTAGCGGCCACCGGGGTCGTTATGGCTCCAGAGTTTTGACGGGGTAAGCCCTTTGTAGGTAATGATGTAGAGCTTGAACCAAGACTGTCATCGCCGGCATCGAGAAAGCTGTCTTCGTTATCTTCCTCTTCGTCTTCGTCGTAGATTTCGTCCTCGTCCTCTTCTTCGCTGTCATCATCACTCTCACCACCTTTTTCAGTCTTGTCCCCTGTTCCAGCAACCCTAGTTCCATTAACGGAGCTCTTGAGGGTGGGATGGTTGATCTTCCAGATATTGACCATCAGATCGTATGTTGACTCCCGGCTGAGAAGACTTCGAAAAGTGTGACGGGCATGCAGGGTCTGAATAGCGATTGCGTTTGGAAACACCATGGCGGTGGACTCTTTCTCAATGGCCACGACCTCGTCAAAACTGATCACGAGGGTGGTGACCCAACCCAAGATATTGCTAGAGAAACAGATGTGCCCTTCCGAAATATAAATACGCCCAGCCAGAATGATCTCTCGTTGCAGGGCACAGCTATAGTCCTCAATCAGGTAGTCGTCCTCTGGTACACTGCGGAACAACTGGTGGAAGTCCCGGTTGCGCTTTTTGCTCGCTACAGCAAATCCAGTCAGTCGTGGCATACTGGCATTTGCGCTCGGAGCCCCAGCACCTGTGCCAACCACACCAATAGTCGAGGTGGTGGCTCCGGACGAACCTCGGTGGCGTCGTCGGGCCAGCCGACTCCGCACGCTCCCACTCCTATACGGGCGCACGCCGATTTCTCCTTCAAGTACGCTGCCACTAGGAGTCTGGACACCCGTGGGTTCCTTCGGGAGAGATATGGCAGATTGTGCTTCCAGTCCATCCTCAATAGGTGGGGCCAGTACAGTGTCAGCTGCCTTCTCATACGCCATGGTAACCGCCCGCGCAACACGCCGATCCTCAAGCCTCGCCGCCTCCTCGTCCCGCTGCGAAACCGTAGGACTTCGGCGCTTTTCTAACGGTAGATCAGGTTTTGTGATAACTACTCCATCAGGGGTTGAAACTGAACCACCGGGGGGTATGGCGATATCTAAATGGCTGAAATTTAGGTCTCCGGAGCCCAACGTGTCGACTGCTAACGGTTTCTTCTCCTCATTCTGGCCTTTATGTGTCGGCTCAGATTCATAGGTACTATCCTTGGATTGTAAATTCTCGTTCTCGGTAGTGTCGTTCTGGGTCGGGGTGCGGATTTTGGGCGCATTCAGGCTGTTACTGAGCGTAGATGCGGCGCTTTGCGCTGCTGAGAAGACCGACGAAAAGAAACCGCTCTGTGGGGTTCCAACAGGAGATTTCGAGCCAGACTTAGTTTCTTCAATCGTGGGACTTACAGCGATCGAGTTTGACAGTTTGCTGGGCTTATGGTTTGCAGAGGAGGCAGATCGCACGCGCCGATGAGAAATCATATTTCCGGACGGGCTAACAACAATACCCGGTGGTAGCTCTCTTGAGCTGACAGATTCCGGTGACTCCATGAAATCTGGCGAGGCGAAAAGCGACGCGCGCTCGATCTGGGGAGTGGGTGGTGTCACTGTAGTGTAAGGAGCGGGGATAGCCGTGTGTGGGGGTGTATTTAGACGTATAGCTTCCGGCGTTGGGCGATAGTTTTCCTCCTTGATATCAGTACGAATGGGGGCCGGGATAGATGGTACCGGCGGTATAGGCTCAGCAGAAGGAGCCGGACTCTTTCTTGAGGAGAAACTGCTTCTTCTGCTAGGAGTCTTGAAACTCTCGCCTGACGTTGAGGACGCTCTGTCTCTATTAGAGTTCTTCTTGTCCGAACTGAACGCATTCTTGATGCGCTGCCCCGTGGAAACCTTTTTCCTCCCACCCCGCTCATCCGGCACATTCAGCGTGGGCGCTGGCTGGCTCACGGGTCTTGAGAGCTCTGATTCTGGTTGGGATCCCGAGCGCCCTGCAGTCGTACCGCTGATTGCAGAGTCTGCGTCGCCTTGAACCGCGTCATTTTCTGCAGTGCTCACTGATGTCGCTTTGATTAGTGGGGAAGAGGATGTGTAGAAGCTAGTGTGAGAGTCGTGGGATGTGAGGGGCGGAGTTCTGGAGCACCATGATAGTTAGCAAGACTGGTTCCCTTTCCACCTGTGGCAACTCGTGTGAAGGGCATACTTGTCTGGTTCAGAGTCATCTGTCAATAATTGGGCCGAGTCAATTTCGGGGTAACTTTGATTATCATTGGGCGAAGATGAGGCGCCAGAAACGCCTTCCTGTGACTTGTCCGGACTTTCCTGGTCATCCATTTCAAACATCGACGGAAGATCGTCCGACTGCTTGATGCTATCCTTCTTTTTCTTTCGTCTCCGTAGCAACTTCGAAAATCCGCTGGGGCCAGACTTGATAGAATCAGTGTCGCCAGCTTGCGACTTCGGCCTGTCAGACACGGAATCGATTGACGAGCGGCCATTGCTCCGTCCCGAGCTCCCCATAGTCTCCAAGTCAACGGGAATTGTCTTTGCGCGATTGGATTTACTGAGGGTCTGAAGGTCGGACGAGGGAGCCTCGGGGGGCTCTGAAGGCGGAGAATTATCCATAGAGAGCGGAGGTAGGTCGGTCTGGGAGGCTGGGGAGGAGGGGGACTAAGGAGAGGAAAGGTGAAGCTAAATTCGGGAGCACAAAATCAACGAGAGACACCGATTCGAAGCGAATAAGATGAAATGGCTGTCCCCATGGGCATGGTCGACTCTCTGACTGTATCTAACAGCTCATCATGAGAACGGGTAAGGAACGTAGGACCGAGGAGGGGATGACGGCGGTGGCAGCTGGGTGTGGAACCAGCCGCATGGTCTTTCCACTCCCTCCGCGCGCGATAATAATAGCTGATGGGGAGAGAAGATTAAGTTCAGGGGAGGGCAGAAAGTCAAACCAGTCGATCTGAAGACGAAAAGAAAAGCAAGAGAGAGGGGGGAATAGAAGATCAAGAGTAAGAAAAGGAGATGCAGAAGATGGAGCAAGGATAATTATTTCAATCGTTACTGCCTACGGTTGTTCCTCAATGCGTCCCTGCTCCGTAGCACCGTTAATACGAAACAGCTCGGAAACAGATTACGAGTGGTAGTGGGGCTCCAGCTGGGACTTATTTCAACCTCTGGACGGGAGAAGGATGTCGTCTAATAAGAATTATTGTCTCGGCGGACCCTCTCCTTCTTAAAAAAGAAATTTAGTATTATCTCTGGCTATCTATAGCGTCAGGAGGATGTATAGTGTAGACTATACCTGTCTCCTGGAGTTAACTCTCCGGAACCAACTGACAGCTCTCTCCACTCGCGATAAATATAGAGTGAGAGATCAGTTAGAACTTAGTAGTTACCGACCAGAGCCACCGGGTATTGTCAAAAACCCTGTTTCTCCGCCTTTGGAATGGAAGTGTTCGGGGTAATGTTACCGTCACATTTCCTTGTGCGCAGCATGGCGTCACATGTCCAACGATCGATCTCCTGTTCTGGACCGTCTCCATCCGTCGTCTTCTCCTGGATGATCTGGAGTCTGGACTCTGGAGCTTCAATCATCAGAACCCCCCCCCGGGAACACTAGCTGGGTGAGAGAACTTAGCTCTCCCCACTTGTCTTCTACATCATGGAGGCTGCTCCTCTCACGCTGGTAGGTCCTGATTGGACTGTCCATCCTCTTCAAAATGGAGCCTGCAGTTGACCTTCTTCTACTCTTGGTTTAGGCTCACACTCATGCTCGAAATGCAGTTCTAGAGACTCGCAAATCTAACCCGGTAGCAGCCAGTGAGGAACATGATTTAGCTGCGGGTGAATTTGCGGCCGTTGCCCAGGCAAGTACAGACCGCGAGGTACGCTATAGCTCCCTTTCTTCAAGTACATCATACCCCGCCCTTCAAAATGAGGGGGATCGATACGTGCTCACCATTTATCCTGGTGTATAGGCTCTACGAACGCTTCAGCTGCTTGAACATCACCACAAGAAACTAGCCCAGATTCTCCGCTTTCAACATGAACACCCGCCCAGTGCACAATCAACATCGGCCACCGCTGCTGTGGTCAGCCCTCCAGGTTTACCGGCTGATTTCGGAATCGCAACGTCACTTCCTGGCGCCTCGGATTCGCAGCAACATCTTCCAAAGCTAACCGGAAATCCTCGTTTGCCTTCGAGAGAGTCGTCCTCAATCGCCAGCAATTTAGCTTCGGCACGAGGCATCCCTGCGCAACCCCGCCGTTCCTCTCCCGCCTCACCTACACTTTCCTCCCAGCAAGCCGGCGCAAAAATGACGGACGGCCCCGGAAGAATCAGGACTAGCGAGTCAAGACTACGAGGAGCACAGGCGCACGGAACGAGGGAGCGTATGAACCGTGCATCCACCGCGAAGCAGCCCTGGTCTCCCGCAGCCGCGAGCCCGACGGACGTCACTTCTCAGCAGTTTGTACCTTCCAATCTAGGAGACTCCGGTCATAAACTTCCCGCAACGGAAGAACCATTTCAAAGATTCTATTCGACGTTCGAGGGGCTGATATCTAAACTCTCCGCCCCGTTGGTATTTGCAGGTTTCCCTCTTGGAACCGACGCCGCGGGTCAAGTCAACGCTACAACCCGTAAATCACCGGCGGAGACCAAAGTCGATCGATACCCCGCCACCTCGGATCGCACTAGCCTATCCACTGAGCCCGACGCCAGCAAGATCTTCTCCCGTGCCGCGCTGCGGGCGATTCGCGATTCAACCGGGGGGTCTGGCGGAATTGGAGGCGCAGCAGAATCCTTTTACGTAGTGCCGACCACAGGCGGAACCGTCTCCTATGCGGGAATCCTTACCCGGGCCGAAAAGGAAGCTCGTCGAAACAGTCTCGAGGAAGGCGAGGAAGATTTCGTCGACGCCCGCGAGACGCCTCCCTCCCCGGAGATGCTCCAAAGTTTTAACGGTGGGAAGGGCAAATCGACTCGCGCCACGAACAACAAACCCCAACCGCCCAAAACCATGGAAGAACTACAAATGGAGAACCAAGCCCTGCGACATTTATCTGACACGCTCTCGAAACGCCTTCACATGTGGGAAGTCAACGCGCAGTCGTCCTCCATGGCCCTTCAGCAGTCCCTAAAAGCTATACATCACCAAAACGTCCCATTTCCGGATTATGGCCCTGGCCACCAACCTTCGTCTTCGGTTCCACCACCACCAGCGACAGCTGTCGTCGCGGGTGCCGCGGTGGTCGAGCAGGACCAACGTGTCAAGGAGCTTGAGGAACTTGTCCGACGCAGTGAGAAGGAACTGGAGCAGGTTGGCCGAGAGAATGAAAAGCTCCGGAATGTTCTGGGCCGGTACCGAGACCGATGGGAGAAGCTCAAGGAGGGCGCAAAAACCCGAAGAGAGAGCGTCGCAAGGAACAACAATACCCTTGCCTCGCAAAGTCCGAACCCGTCAGACCAGCCTCCAAGCACCCAAGCTGATGCTTCCCGCGACAATGGGGGCGCGGACACGGAAACCGATGTCACTTCTAATGAGCCCTAGGCGATTTAAGAGGCAACCGATTTGGTCAGAAACCAGTGATGAAGTTATGAAGCTCGTTATTCTTCCCTCTCTTTTTCTTTCTAGTTCAAAAGCACCAAGGAACAACTGGCAGACAGCGCGGAAGTCGAAATTATGCTATTCCACGGAGTAATGCGGGTGGGAAATCCTGTTTTCGCTCCTATCTTCGTGCGGTAATATCCTGGGGTATTTACCTACTTTATGAAATTAACAATCTGACGAAAAATGTTTTTCAAAATATATTTTTTCCACAAAGCACTTAATAGCATGTAATACCACCCTAACTAAACAGATATTTCCATACCAACCCCCCCCCCCCTTTTTTTTTTTTTACTGCACATAGAAAGTAGCATTGCTCCTAATATCCACCGAGCTACTTCCAACCAACGCCAAAAACGCCCCAGGCTCCACCACATACTTCATCCGAGCATTCCACAACCCCACATCCTAGACTTTCAGCTGAATCTTAACAGTCTCCGTCTTCCCAGCAGGGATAAACACCTTCTCGAAGCCCTTCAGGAGCCGATTCGGCACAGCAACCGACGTAATCTCATCGACAACGTACAGCTGCACGACCTCCGTGCCGCCGCGCCTACGGTCCGTATTCGTCACATCCACGCTGACAGTGATGGTATCGTGGGCTGTAACGGTAGTCTTATCGAGGGTGACAGGTCCATACTTGAAGGTCGAGTAGCTCTTACCGTAGCCGAAGGGGTACCAGGGAAAGGGCGAGCCGAGGACATACTGGTGGCCGAAGACGAGGGTGCCGTTGTCGTATTGGATACCGGAGTCGTCGATCGAGCGTGCGGAGTTGAGGTAATCGTAGTAGATGGGGAGGTCGCCGATGGAGCAGGGGAAGCTGACTGAGAGTTTACCTGAGGGGTTGTAGTCGCCGAAGAGGACGTCGGCGAGGGCGTGGCCGCCTTGTTCGGAGGAGTAGAATTGTTGGACGAGGGCGGAGGCTGTGGAGGCGAGCTAGGTGTCGCTGATGGGTTTGCCGCTGGAGAGGACGACGATGGTGGGGACGCCGGTGGCGGCGATGGCTTTGATGAGGTCGCCTTGGGCACCGACGAGGGAGAGATCGTTGACGTCGACGTGTTCGCCGGTTCTGAAGGGGGTTGGTTCAATCAGTTTGGGTTGTTTGGTTTGAAGGAGGAGGAGGAGGAGGAGGAGGAGGAGGACTTACGTTGCGTTTAGATCTTGCCAGAGCTCACGCTGGTCTCGGGACCAGGTTCCTATAACGACAATGGCAACGTCGGATTTCTTTGCTGCTGCGATGGCTTCGTCGAAGCCAGACTGGTCGTTGCTCCATCTCTTGCATCCCTGGGCGTAGTGAACTCGAGCCTTGTTGCCGACGGCAGCCTTGATGCCATCCAAGGGGGTGACGCCGTGGTACTGGCTTTGGTATACGACATAGTCACCATACTATGTGATTCTCGTTAGGTATGCACTATAAAAAAACAAAAATATGAGACGTGATATGCTTACATTCATGAAACCATGTGCCATGGGCCCGATGATAGCGATATCACCATTCTTCTTCAAGGGTAGGATGTTTTCGTGGTTCTCCAGTAGCACAATAGACTCCTTATCCAGCTGCCGGGCTAGGCCGACGGCCCCCTTGCTGTGAATGAGCCTCTTCCATTCCGATTTGGGAGCAGCAGGGTATGGGTTCTCGAAGAGCCCCATAGCGAACTTGGCTCGGAGCAAGCGAGACACAGCGGTGTCCACAATTCCAATGTCGAGTTTGCCAGATTCAATGAGCTGCGGGATTGTTTGGAAGTTACTTTTGCATATTAGCCAATAAATCTAGAGAATGACACCCAATTGACTCTTACAAGGAACCACCGTCTATCTCGACATCGTTGCCAGCGGGAAATTCCTGAAGAGTCACAGCCTCCTTGTCGATGGGAGAACTCTCGCAGAGGTGGAATGCGTTGCACAGCCTGTCAGTAGCTCCAGCATCGCTAATAACATAGTATTCATAACCCCATTCGTCTCGGAGAATTTCTGTAAGGGTGTGGTAATCGGACACTGCTGGAATACCGTCGTACCTGCAATGGCAGTGACGGGTTAGCTTCATAATATTGAGCAGCATATTTTCTAGAAGCATCGTGAAAACTTACGAGTGGTATGCGCTCATAATACTCCATGCGCCGCCATCAATGATTGTCCTCTTGAAAGATGGTAGCCAACTATACCGTCGAGATCCATGTTAGAGATCCATAAAATGCCATGAAATGGTTTCAAAAATGCTACGTACGTAGTGCGCAGAAACCTCTCACCTCCATGCACGGGAGCAGTGTTGATACCTTGCTCAGGCTGACTGAAGCCTGCGAAATGCTTCATGGTGGTAGAAACATTGAGGCTCTGGACCCCGCGGGTGTAGTAGTATCTGATCTCGCCGGCAAGGTAGGGATCTTCACCGAACATCTCCTCAACCTGAATATTTTTTGTTAATATATATTGCAAACCGAGCTAAGGCCAACGTGCATGCTTACACGGCCAAATCGCAGCTCACGCGCCAGGTCAACGACGGGGGCGAAGAGTTGGTTGACTCCGAGAGTGAGAGCCTCTTGACTGATAAGCTTGCCCATATTATAGATCAACTGTGATATCGTGTGTTAGGGCGGCTTATATATTTGAGAGGTAGAAAAGGTGCATACATCTCGATTGAAGGAGCATGCGTATGCGATAGGGGAATTGTAAATCGTAGCGTTGCTAATCAAGAAACCGTGGATAGCTGTTGTTGAGACCAAGTGTCAGTATGGCCATTGACACAAGTAGGCTTCAGAGCTGTCATAAACGTACACTCTGTCTGAACAAGAGCTGGAATTCCAAGGGTCGTGTTCTTGATCAGGTAGTCCTGGGCTCTCTTGACATTCGTCGCAATCCAATCCCAGGGAACAGGATATCCAACTAGTAAACAAACGATCGTCAATAATATCTGCTGCGGATCTTACGTGCAATTATCCACACCGTAAAATTGGCCCGTCTTCCATTTCATATTGTCCACAAGCCCGCTATAGTTGAATGCTCCTGTGTCCGCATCCATCCAATTGGTGATATCGCCTACACAATTATTTAGTTAAAGCCCATGACATACCTGAAAGTTCAAGGCAAGATAGAGAGGGATATTGGCTGAATAGTTATCCCCAGAATGACGAGCAGCGTACCTTGCATCAATTGGGCCGTTTTATCCTCAATAGTCATCCGGCTCAAAAGATTAGAAACACGATCTTCAATCGGAGCATTGGGATCTTTGTAGATGGGTGACGCATCCTTCGCGACTGTCAAACTGGAGCAGACATGAAAGAGCAAAAGCCCCTTTGAAAGACTCGCCAGCATGGTTGGGGACGCCAGAAGCTTCTTCGCTCAGCCTTTTCACGTTTCCACGCCGCAAGAAGGTTGATTCCGTGCGGAGAAATGACGGTTCAAGACAGAATGGAGGAGCACTCCGTTGGGGTTTTATTTCTAAACTTCCATAGTACTGAGAATCAATCTGGCTACCCGAATAGCCCAAAGTAGTCAAACATATTAAAAAAGCCAATAACCGAGATCCAGCTCAAAGTAAGGGCGAGGACACCGGAAGAGTCACCGCACCCGCAGAGCAGCAAACCAATTGAGCGGCCAAGCCACTTCGTGGGTAATTGTGCGTGCATTTCGGAGATGAGGCCGGGCCAGGAACATGCTTAGGATGGTATGTCTGGGGTAGAATCGATCAATAAGAGTCTCCAACGCGATGTGGACAAGAAAGCTCGATGGAGATGCATCATGTCTCGCCAACCCGATTTCCCCGGTAGGAGAAGGGATAAATTCACGGCTAAACGGGGCTGTATGAAATGAGAGGGGTTATCTCGCTACTAGGAGAAGATCCTGACCATCTAGTCACTCCTAATGGGGTTAATAATGATGGTCATCATCGCCGTGGGTGTTGTGTAAAACTGCATTTCCCACCTATCGAAACCCATGTTCGACGAAAACAAGTTGTAGGGAGTGCGCAACTTACCACACTGTGTTAATCTTAACAAGAATATCCACTGGCGTCATAGTGATTGTAAATGAAATCAACCGGCCATTACATGATGAAAGACGAAACACCATTGGAGAAATTCTACCGAATTGAGAAGATGAATGATAAAAGAGGAAGAATCCCGGCCAGTGAATTATGGACAAATTAAATGTATATATGACTAAGATAAGAATGCTATGCGCATTGGTATAAAGCTCAACGCCCACCAGGACTTATTATCAACGAAGAAAATGAAATAAAAAGGAATGTAGCAGACTATGTACTGGCGACTCCAACAGTCGGTAGGGTAGCCATGAGAAGAGTTATGCTGCTGCTTACGTCCGTGTACTCACGTCCGTGGTCCCTTGGTGGTCACTCCGATCCAGGGACCCTGGGCATGTATTGGCCTCAACTCCAGGGGTGTTTTCTGATTCTTGGCTCCCATTGGGCTTATGTAAAGCACCGCCCAGCCACGGGAAACCGCGGCTCCAAGAATCACTCAAACTGCGAAGTCGCGAGAAAGTGGTGCCATCATTTGTATGAGGGTCCAGGTTTCCTTCTGTCGAAGGCACGCCGGGGGTGGAGAGAGCGGCGCTCAATGGCGCCGTCGCTAGATCATCCGCCGAGTCAAGCCCAGTGATAGCCATCGAAAATGGGGGGTTATGTTGGTTCCTGAGGTTTGCGTCCGCTTCGGGGCTGAAATCTTCCCCGTCGCCTTCTCGATCACGAAAGAGATCAATAACCGTCGTGCTCATATTTTTCTTCCTTGGTCCCCTCCTAGCCGTCCTTCGTTCCTTTGCTGGACTCACCTCACCACGGCGGATTGACTCTGCGACAACTGCACTGAATCCGGCTGATATAGTTGGGAGCAAAGGCCCCGGGGAGAAGCGCGAGGAAATAGAATTGCGCAGTCTCCTTGCAGGGGGGGTCTGGGGTACCGTATTATTTCGGCTGCCATTTGGTCGTACGTTCCCCGCGGCAGGCGCGGCGACACCTTCAATACCGGGAGCGGAAGGGAAACACAACTGGACGGTTGAACTTTCTCTTCTGCGCCCTGATTGCTCTGGAGGAGTGGCTGGGCACTGGATCTGGGGCTCAGAGAGGGTGACATGTGTTCGCTCTAGGGTATCGGCCCAGGGGTTTCTCAAGAGAGAATGAGGGCGCGATGATGAAGAAAAGTCAGGTGATGGTTCAGAAAGAGATTCCGCGGTCAATGATCCAGACGGCGATTGTGATGCAGCAGACAGTGCGGCTCTGGGTGTACTGGCATTGTCATCAAGGTCCTCAATGTCGCGACTCAAACTTGATCCAGTGGGTGACAGTAAACCACCGTCAGGAAGGTCTGGTAGCTTTTGTCGTGACCCGTTCTTTACTTTGACGTGAGCGGGTGGAGGCGACATATCAACTTCATCATGATACCGATCCCCATCAAGTAACCCAATGGCCTCTTCTTCGTCATCAACCGAGTATGAAGACTCATCGTCGGCACGAACCCGGCCACTGGTGATAAAATATACACCCAAGAATGTCAGGAGACAGCCACCCACAAATTTTGTTGCACGTTCCGCGGTAAAGGACTGGAAATCTCTGTATAGCACCGCGCTTCCAATGATCACAGAAAGTGTGAAGAGGACAAATTGAGTTGGGATCACTTGAGTAGAGTCGAAACGCTGTAAAGCTCGGTTGATATAGCGAATCTGCATCAAGGCGCTAAAAACCAGAACAGACACCAAGACATAAGTAATGGGGAAAGTGATAACGTGCCAGAGGGTGAATGACAACAGAGATGAGACGCCCTTTGTGGATAGAGCAGTGTAGCCACCTGGAATCCATTAGCAATCACTCAATTAGCAAGTATATGGGGCCTGGAGCATACCAAATAATCCAACCAATCCAACATCGATCAGGATTGTTTGCGACCCATATTTCCCACTTGCCCACATTAGGCCGACTATCAAGGCGGCAGTGATACCCAAGTAAAGCTCAAACTCCCAGCGAGTAATCATGACCCAGATATCATGAGGCCCAATTTTCTCTTCCGAGGACTTCGCGCTCAGGACAACCACGACTGCCCCGGCAATCGCAATGAGAACGCCCCAGAAATCTCGTGTTCGAAACTTCTCCTTCAGCAAGCATGGCGCGATGACACAGTTCGAAATCAGCGCAACAACACCCAAGGGTGAGACGATTGAGGCCGGTGCAAAGCCGTAAGCCATAAAATTTCCTGTTTCTCCAAGAGTCATGAGTACGATTCCGACCCACCAGTACGGAGAACGGAGGTAAGACTTCCGACTCCCATGCTGCAGTTCCGGGCTCCCAGGCCTCACTGTGTGGTCGGAGAAGGTAGACGCCTGAAGTCGGTCTTGTCGGCCTGAATCGCCGTCCGGGCTGTCATCAATCCTTCCGAATCGATCGGGAGATTCGTCTCTATATCGGCCAGAATCATGGGAGTGGCGGGTGTCCCGGCTTTCTTCGTGGCCCTCAACAGCCCCATATGAACCCGAAGCACCCTGACGATGATGTGTGCGTTTCCAATCCAGCTCCTTCTGCAGCTTCTCGTGCTCCCATTCATTGTGTATCCGAATATGGGCGTAGCGCTGTATATTCAGTGCCAAAGAGATCAGAACATTTCCCGTAAGAGCGGTGATAATCCCAATCAACGAGGCCCATTTGTAGGCGCCTTCTCCGTCGTCGCCATTATCGAATCTGGGATGTGACGTCGGGGTAGGGAAGGACGATGCAGGATGGGGGAGATAAGACGGCGAAGGAACGATCGTAGAGGTGAATGCTGCAAGCAGACCAGCTGCTAGGGGGGCTTCTTGCATGCGATCCATTCGAATCAAGAGAAAATGCCACCGTATTTAAGCTGAGCAAGAAGAGAAACGGAACAAAGGAAACAAAGCGCAAGCACCGAGGATCCCTGTGGCCACCGTAATGATACCAATCACAGTCTCAAGTCCGGAAGAGGAATGGAACGGGGAACCATCCAAGTATAAGAGAGGCACGAGGGTCTTTTAACCCTTCGGGATTATCTGAATAATATCGACGTCTTTCGAGAAAGGGTTCATGCTGGAGAGGTGAACTGCATTCTGGGCCCCTGGAACTGATGGCACCGCGAGTATTGGTGATGGTTGGGTTGGATAAAGGGTACCTATTCACAAGGTCCTGGTCAGGGAAAGATCAGTTAAACTGGAGGCCCGGAAAGTCGCTGATTCCGGGGATTGCCGAGTCTAGGCAGGAGGGTGAGGTTGAGGGAGAGTGTTGGAGAGAGACAACTAGAAGGTGGGACTAGAGACAGACCAAGACCAGCGGTCGCACGTGCAAGACTGGGACGACAAGCAAGATGCAGGAAGCCCAAGCGCAGTATTTATTTTGTTTAAACCAGGAACACGAAGCCAAAAGGGTTCAGATTAACGCACTTGTGCCAGACTATGGAAGACACCCGAATTGCCAATGGTTCTGGCGCCGCCAAAACTAACGCGCCCGCCCAGGCGATCCGAACAATGGCTCTGCTCTACCTCCACTCCCCGCCAACTACAACGTCATCGAGCAGCATCTAGTTTATCTGACTGCCAACTGAGTCACGAATTCATAAGGTGAACTACCGGAACCCTCGCGGATGCCTATTTGCGTGTTTTTGCCCTCCAATTCAAACTTGTCTATTATTCTTTTTGTGGTCCCAGTGTGCTTATCATCGGATCAAGGGAGGTTACAAACGCCGTGACTTGCACTGCATAATCTTGAATTAGCTACAGAGTGTGGAAACAGCTACTGTAAGGAAAGAGCACCTGAGATGCATGTAAGGGCTGTACGACACGAGACCAAGAGATCCGTAAGCTGTTCTAGGTATTAAACGCCACCCTTGGGAAGGTATAGACAGGCTACATTATCGTCTCATTCTATGGAGGTTTTTGAGGAAACTTTTCAACAGATCACCGCCTTGCCTTTTTCTTTTCTGGCCCCGTTTCCTCCTCATCACTAAGATCCCGGTATATTGGTGTAGGCTGGGTTTCCTTCCATGCCTTGGTGAAAATCGGGTCCTTTTCAGCCTTTTCAGCATACTTCAGTAAGGCCTCGCGAGGATCCTCATCACGCATAGAACTAAGTGGAATATTCTCACGGATATGTCTCTCATCCGGCTGTGACTTTGCGAACGGGGTTGTCGCGGGTAGGTGAGGTCTTCTTGGATCCCTTGGTCGACCGGAAGCCGTCAATCCAATGGTTGGGTGCCGGGCAGACCAGGTAGCCGAGCTGTAATGCGGAACGCCGTTCGATCCGACCACAACAGAGTCACCCGAGATACCCTGGGTGAGGTTCATAGTAAGATTTGGATCATCGTCAATGTGCCGACGTTTTGGAGCCTTGGACATGACCAGGGCGGCGCCCTTGGTCGAGGTATTCGGGCTGTAGAGGACGTGGGTTTCGGCGTTGGCCGAGCCAGTGATAATTTGATTGAGCTTCTCATGCCACATGACGTTGATGAGAGGAGAGCCTGGAGTAACGGGTGTGACTAGCTCTGGTTTCAAAGTAGCGGGATTGAGGATGTGCAAGTGGCCCGTCTCGGAGCCAGTGACAACATTCGCCGATGTTGGGGAGAATATGATATTCGATGACGGATATCGAGAAGAACTAGATGCATGCGCCACCGTAGTGATGGGCTGTTTGAACTTCCTCGTGTCCCACAGCTTTATAGTGTCATCTCCGCCCTTTGTGATAACAAGTCGTCCATCAGAGCTGATATCAATGCCACTCGTCCATGTACCCCGCGTATGAGCATCTCGGACCTCACCGCTAGGTCGAGTATATGGCCCATTCCCACTCCACATCAACAAGCTCCCGTCAAGCGCAGCTGAGACAAGGATATTAGGACCGCCCTGTTTTGGAGACCCCCATGCGAGCGCTGTCATTTTGCTCCGCCCGGCGGATCCGGCCGCCTTCGATTTGTACATGATAACCTCCTTCTGCGATCTTCCCATATTGGCATCCCATATACGAACAGTGCTATCCGTTCCCGCAGCGGCGCATAGGTTTTCATCAGTGGGACACCATGCGCCGCTGGTCACCTCCGCAATATGGCCCTTGGTGTGGTGTAGATCTCGCAAATACATGTCGCCTTTCACAAATTCCGTAATCGTATCGCCGTCCCGACTGAGAATCCTTGGCTGTGGCGTAGCAGAGACAACGAGAACATATCCAGGGGACAGAGGGTTGAACGCCGCATAGTGAACCGCATGCGCCTCCTGTGCAGCGGAACCCTTCTTGGCGGAGGGGTCGACCGATTTGAAGGAGTGTATAGTAGATGGTGTCATAGATGCGAAATCGTGAAGCTTTATTGTACAGTCCGTGGAACCGGTTATTAATCGCGACCCCGAAGGGTCGACTGTGATCGTTGTGACGGCGCGTTCATGCGTTTTCATCATGAGCTCGTGTGATACCGGAAACTCGTCCTCATCATCATCGTCGGAGTCGGAGTCGTCAGAGTCGTCGGAGGCGCTATCTGAATCATCTTTCCGATTATCCCTTTGCGGTTCGTCCTCTTGAGTTGTAACATTCGTGCTGGCAGCGCCATCACTTGTTAGTTTTGGTTGCTCGTCGTCGCCATCGGGCTTGTCAGCGCGTTTGGTTTGATGTATCTGGGCGCCAATATCCGTTTTCTTATCTTGCTTGCCGAATCCGGACGGGAAGAACTTCTTGAAAGCTTCTTCGTCAAAGCCCTCCATTGTAAATCGTGCCGTTCTTGCCTAGATATCTCAGGTTGATGCAGGGAGTCATGGAGGAGGTTAATTGATGTTTGTTGCGTTTAGCATGTTTGCAGTGTTTGTCTTGAAATTTAGACCTATGAACCTATGACATAAGAACCTCGAAGCCGTTGGAGATCAAGCTCCGGTCCCTGAACAATTCATTTTCTTATAACCTGTGCCTACAAGCCGGATTGAGGGATCAGAGCTGGAAATCGGATGCCTACTGCAGTGGAAGATGCAAATTGTTGAGAGGTGTCCTGCATATGTAATACGGTCATTGATGGCAGACTATGATCTTGGGATTAGAATACACCAATCAAACTCTCTATGCTGAGCGGTGCGTCGCCCTACGTTTGAGTAAACAGAGGTTCAACGCCGACTCCTCCACGTGAATCTACAAGTACAGTCCCTCCACTGGGCCACCATCCTGCTTGGTCTTCATGATCCGCTCGCGGGCTGCACGGAAGTCGTCCATCTGCACCCTCATCCTGCGCTCTCTCAGGGCCATCAGACCAGCTTCAGTACAGATGGCGCGGATATCAGCACCAGAGAGATCATCCTTCTGGTTGATAAACTCGTCAAGGTCAACATCGTCCCCAAGGGACATCTTTGAAGTGTGAAGGGTGAAGATCTTCTTCTTGGTGTTTTCTACAGGTTGTTAGTTGCTGAAAACAATCCCAAGCATGGATATAAAAGAACGACTTACGATCTGGATTCTCGAACAGAATCTTCCGGTCAATACGTCCCGGGCGAATTAGAGCAGGGTCCAAGGTTTCAATCTTGTTGGTGGCCATGATGACCTTAACATCACCACGGTCATCAAATCCATCCAGCTGATTGAGGAGCTCAAGCATAGTACGCTGAATCTCTCGCTCACCACCTGATGTAGAATCGTAACGCTTTGTACCAATAGCATCAATTTCGTCAATGAACACGATGGACGGTGCGTGTTCCGCGGCAACCTGGAAGATCTGGCGCACCAGACGAGGACCGTCTCCCAGGTATTTCTGAATCAACTCACTACCCACAATACGAAGGAAAGTGGCACTTGTCTGATTTGCGACTGCCTTGGCAAGCAGTGTTTTACCGGTTCCAGGAGCACCATAGAGAATGACACCCTTGGGTGGTTTGATACCCATCTCCTCGTAGAGTTCGGGATGGAGCAGTGGAAGCTCAACGGACTCCCGAACCTCTTGGATCTGAGACTCCAGTCCACCAATATCTGCGTACGACTCGGTCGGTGCCTTGTCGAGCTTCATGACGGAAACAAGGGGATCGGACTCTTCTGTCAGCACCCCGACAACCGAAACAGACTTGTGGTGCAGCAGAATGCTAGCACCGGGCTCAAGAAGATCCTTGTCAACAAAGGACATGATTGACACATAGTATTCTGGGCCGGTCGCACTCGAGACAATCGCATGGTCATCATCGATCAACTCCTCCAAGTTGCCGACTCCCATGGGGCTACCTCTCATATCATCAACTCGGCTCCGCTCATCTGCATTCCTGTCCATAATGTCGAGGTCACCACGGCTAACAGTATCTTGAGAAGCCTGAGCCTTGGACTTCCGCAGTCGCTCCATATTCTCCACGTATTCCTCCTCCAGTAGCAGATGGTCATGGACCCGTTGCATTCTCAAATATCGTAATTTACATCGCGACGTCGGGAAGATATCAGGTAGTTTTGATGCGGTACTGGGGCCTGCAGCCTTGCGCTTCTTGCGGCCAATGCGAGTAGTCGGGGGTGGTGGTGGTTCATATCTGGGCTTATCCTTCTACAGAATCGAAGGTTTGTTAGCGGACCCGATAACCTCACACGATCTGCATGAATGAAGCCTACCTTCTTATCCTTCTCATCTCTTCCATCTTCCCCCTGGCCACCGCCAATGTTGGACTGTTGGTTACCCTGTTTTCCCGATTGTTAGATAGGGCAGATTCGATGAGACCAAGGCAGCTGAGCACTTACCATAGTCCGACTGTGAGAATAAAAGGAGAATCTGATTGAGACTGATTCAATAGGGGTACAAAACCAGCTAGAAAAGACAACTCAGTGAAAAATTGAGGATGAGGGAAGACGGGGATGGATGAATAGATGGAGGATGGAGCTTGGCTTGACAGAGCGAGCTTGCTGGGAGCTGCTGTTGTCGCCATCCAGGCCGTCTTGGCGCTGACCTCTCTGGCCGGTAACTTCACGTGACTAGAATGATGTGTCAGCTTGCGGAGGTTGTCTTTGGAATCTGAAGGAATCTGGTCAGGTATCAGAGACCTCACTCTCCATAGTTAGGCATTATTTCAAATGAATCAGCCTTGAATGGAAGCTGATTGTTGCCGGTTGCATCTACTGGTCGGAAAGGAAACTATCACTAGACCGTAGCTCGGTAAATTTCCCATCAACCGTAAAGATCAATACTTCTGGCCAAGTTGTACCTTCAACTCGGCACTGTAGCTAAGGTATGCTTCGTTATTTGGGCTTTGGGTGACGAGAAAGCTCCGGGGTCCTTCGAATTGCTCCGCCATCCAACACCCCAACACCGCCCATCCAACAACTCAATATTTAACTCATTTCTCATCTACCTCGTCTGCCTATTTATGACTCTCTTGACAAGCGACTATAATACCTCATTTCTGGTGGCTCAGGTCGCCCCTCACCTCACGGACCACCCCTCAGGTCCCCTCCATCCGAGTTGAGCCTCTTCCGCAATCTAAGGCAGCTTCCAGTCATTTATCTCCGGTAACCTATTACAGGTAATACTTTCTCCTCCTCCCCACGTCACACGTTTTGATTCCATCCCGAGAACTCCCTGATTCATTGACAACCTTGCTCACGGCGACTTGAAAGCTCCATATTAACCCTTATCGACTTCATCTTCTAGAGCTTGACTGAAACGAACGGCGGCTATCTACCCTTTAACCGCCGACTCTTCTTTGCCCTCGTGAAACCAACCCCCGTTCCGTGACCACCTGAATCTCATTTACAGATCGAACTCATGGCTTCCAACCGATCTCGACGCATAGCGAAGGAGATCGCCGATATCCTCGCGGATACACACTCGCAGATCACCGCGGAACCAGTTGGCGATGATGATGATATCACGCATCTCCGGGGGGCATTCCCAGGGCCCCCGGGTACTCCCTACGAAGGTGGCAGATACATTGTCGATATCCGAATACCCAATGAATATCCTTTCCGGCCACCGGTGATGAAGTTCGAAACCAAGGTTTGGCATCCCAATGTCAGCAGTCAAACGGTTGGTCTCCCCTCACTCGAAGCTGCCAAAAAGGGGCCCAGTGGTGGCTAACTGATTCTGTATCTATAGGGCGCCATCTGCCTGGATACTTTATCGACGGCGTGGTCTCCCATTCTTACTATCAAGGCTGCCCTTCTGTCGTTGCAGTCGCTGCTCAGCACGCCAGAACCCAAAGATCCCCAGGATGCAGAGGTAGCCAATATGTTGCTTCGAAAGCCCAAAGAGTTCGAGCGTGTTGCTCGTGAATGGGCTACAATATATGCAGGGGCGCCGAGGAGACTGGCAGGCGAAGGCAGTGGAGGCGCGACACACGAATCCCTTCGACAGCTAGAGCTCAAGGAGAAGGAAGACCGCCTGAAGGAGGATTTATCCAAGTATGTTTCCTGCTTCAAACCGATGCCTGTCCTCTTTTGATTATTGACGAACTGTCTTTCTTGTTTGCGAATAGATATGAGGGGTATAATAAAGATTTAATCGACCGGTTCTGCATGATGGGCTTTGACGTTGATCGGGTTGTTGCAGCCTTTAAGTACTATGGCATCGACCGGAATGACGGTGAAGACTACGAACTGGAAGAGGCTTACATGGGAGACGTTACTGCACGTCTCCTTGGTGAGCCATAAATGAAGGTGAGTGCCGCAGCTTGGTTGAATTTGTTTACTATACGGCCGGGGGATAGGGTGGGATAGGTGACGAGCACGGTGCCTGGCGAATTCGTTGATTTCTGCGGTCGCCCTGTCTTTGATTTCGGGGCATTCTTATCGAGACTTAATGTTGTCATGACTATGATGTTTACTATATCCACTGATCAATCTCTGCTTTGATTGCTGACTTCCACTGCTGATTGCTTTTCATTTCTATCAATTTACTACCATTTATGCTTTTTTGCATACAGAATACAAGCTCTTTATCTCAAAGTTTCCCCCGTACTTCCTGTAGAGCTATTTCAACTCGTTGAGTGAGGAATGCAGGTATAGTAGCAGCTTCGCTCGCGATAGTTGGTGATCTCCCGATAAGCACGTGGATCTCAACCGCCGTCCAGATTTCAACCTTCACCTTCACTTCAACACCTCTGCAACCCCACCCTATCCAACAGCTCAATTATGGATTGATGAGTCCGACCTTGCACTCGTATAGCGAGTATTCATCTTTGACAGAACGAAGATACTCTCAACCCCCGCTTAAACCGTACCATACGACCTGAAAAATAATTCGGAGCAGTTTTCGTTCTTTATCCCGTCCACCATGATCGAAGATGATTTCTATCGCACATCCTCTCAATTCCGACTATGGTCGTTTACGGAGGAGTCTCTAAAATCTCAGAGGGTAACTACAAACAGCGTTGCAAGTGACCGTGTGCGAGCTGCGATACAACGAGCACGAGAGGCGCGGCAGTCGGCAAATTCCTCCGCCGCAGGGACTCCGACCGCGAATCCAAATGGAAGCGATGTTGACAGTAAAGGGGGCCAGGAAAAGGATATCGAATGTTTGACACCGGAGGAGGAACAGGACCTCGTGAGGTATTACTGCGAGCAGATTATCCAGCTGGGGGAGAGCTACAAACCTCCCCTGCCGACAATCGTCAGGGTATGTTGGAAAGCTTTTTCGACTTGAAAAACAACGGCCACTTTACTGACATATAGGGAGTTTACAGGCGACTGCTATCCAATATCTTCGACGTTTCTATCTCACAAACTCACCCATGACATATCATCCTAAAACCATCATGCCCTGCGCCCTTTTCCTCGCAACCAAAACCGACAACTACTACATGTCTCTGCGACAATTCGCAGACGGAGTTCCCGGTGATACCACCCCAGAGGATATCATCGCCCCAGAGTTCCTCGTTATGCAAAGCCTCCGATTCACCTTCGACGTCCGCCATCCATTTCGCGGACTCGAAGGCGGCATCATGGAGCTCCAGGCCATGTCGCAAGGCATGGGCCAACCAGGCCCCCATCTCCCCGATCAAACCGCAGACGACCTCTGCCGTGGGCTACAAGCCCTCCCACCATCTTCGGCCGCGCCCCCTTCATCCTCCATCGCCGACCGCCTCGCCCGAGCACACCACAACACCCGCGAGATCCTCAAATCCGCCGCCCAAATGACAGACACCTACTTCCACTATACCCCGTCCCAAATCTGGCTCTCCGCCCTCCTAATCGTCGACCAGCCCATCGCCGAATTCTACCTCGACTCCAAGCTCGGCACCACCCAACCCGGCCACCCCCTCCACGAACTCCGCACAAAACTCCTCACCACCCTAACAAACTGCGCCAGCCTCCTCAACTCCTACAAACCGCTCGGCTCAGACCCAGAACAGAAAAAGATCATGCGACGTATCGGCAAAAAGCTCTACCACTGCCAAAACCCCGAAAAGGCCGACCTCGTCGCCAGCCGGAAGCGCATCCCTGCCGCCGTCGCCGTGCCAACTGCTGCGACCGCTTCAGCTGCAGTAGCCGCCAGTGACGCAGGGACATCGGAGAGTGGAATCGAGCGGCTCGCCAAAAAGCGGAAACTGGAGCTGGAGCAGAAGGCGAGGGAATCTCAGGATATCTTCGGTGGGGATTTGGTTATGCAGCGGACGAAGGAGAAGCAGCCGTTTGACTTATAACAGTAATAAAAGTAATACAAAACAATGAAGCAATATATACGATGTCAATGAAGTATTTATGAGAATCACCACTTCTATCTCAATACGTAATGATTATTTGTCAATAGCCAGGATCCAAGTATCATTGACACAGACAATGTGACTGGTCTCTACTAGCCAGGATGTTTCCTTCTCCACAATCGAGTACAGGTCCCGAGACAACCCAAAAATTATGAGAATGGATGGGTAAAATTCCTACATCCGGATTATCTATAACAGAATGTAAAGAGAAAGGAGGCAGGCATCATGAAGATAAAGGAAGAAGTGAGGAAAAAAAGAGTATCAAATTCAACCCTCTCCAACGCTCAGGTCTAGTAGGAGGGGAAATGAGGTATGAATAAAAAACAAGGCAGGCCGTCTAAAAAACAAACACACAAAGCACCCAAATGAAATGAAAAGAAAAGAAAAGGAAGAACAGCAATATCTCCAGAAGTAGTAGAAAAGAAAACAGAAACAGTTGACTGACTATAAACGACAGGTCCTGTTTTCTCTCGGGACGGGTCGTCACTCCCGAGTCATATCAAAAACTTTTTTCCCCCTCCCAGGTTCTTTATTTGCATAATCATCTCTAGCATTCCAGTCATAATAAATAAAGTAGGAGAAAAAGTTCCTTGATTTCCACCGCTAGCTTTCCTTTGATTTCGATTTATTTTCTCTTTCTTCTTTTTTTGGAAAGATGTTTTTCATTTCCTCTTTTTCCTGGTATTGGAGGCTTTTAGACAGCTCCTGCGGAAATCATCTTCCTGCGCAGGTGATCCTTGTACTCGCCAATGCTGCCATCCCATCGGCGGACGGTCTTGTGTTCGCACACCATGATATCCTTGGCGATCTTGTCGAGCAGTCGGAAATCGTGGGACACGACGACGACTCCGCCAGAGAAAGCGTTGATGGCATCGGCCAAACTGTCGATCGTGGGGATATCGAGACCGTTGGTAGGCTCGTCCAGCAGGATCATGTTGGGGGACTCGATGGCCAGCAGGGCGAACACGATACGGCTCTTCTGACCCTCGGACAGGGTGCCCATCAGGGCAGTCTGGCCTTCACCGGTAAGACCGTAGCGGCCCAGCTGTTGACGCCAGTACTGGAAATCCTGGCTCTTATCGGGGAACCTGTCGCGGACGAATTCGAGGGCGGACTTGGTGAGGTCGAGCTGTTCGGCAGAGTGCTGGCTGTACATTCCAAGCTTCAAGTGAGTATGGCGGGACACGCGGCCACCGATGGGGCTGAGCTTTCCGGTCATGAGACGCAGCAGGGTCGACTTGCCGACACCGTTAGGTCCGACCAGGGCAGTTCGGGAATCCATGTCAACACCGAGGTCCAGGTGCTCGTAGAGGGTGTCCTCCCATTCTCCGGAGTAAGAGAACGAGACATCGTCGAAGGACAGGACGGGAGGGGGGAGCTTCTCAACATCGGCGAAGCGGAAGGTGAAGACTCTGTCGGGAATAACAGGCTGGATGAAACCGTCGGCTTCCATCTTGTCGAGAATCTTCTGGCGGGACTTGGCCTGTCGGACCAAGTTGGCGTAGGTACCGGCAGAGGCAATGAACTTCTTGATGTGAGCAATTTCTTCCTGTTGCTTGGTGTAGGCCTTCATCTGGTTGGTCTCCTGTTCTTCGCGAGTCTTGTGGTACGAGTCGTAGTTACCACCGTAGTACAGGAGCTGCTTCATGCGCATGTCGATCATGGTGGTGCAGACACCGTTCAGGAAATCCTGGGAGTGAGACACCAGAACCAGGGTGCGCTCCCACTTCTTCAGGTACTCTTCAAGCCACACACAGGCCTCGAGATCCAAGTGAGCAGTAGGGTCGTCGAGAAGGAGCAGGGAAGGCTTGACGAACAGGGCCTTGGCAAGGGCCACACGCATTCGCCAACCACCGGACATGTCCTTGGTCTTCTTGTGAATAGTCTGTTTGTTGAAACCCAGACCCGTTAGGATCAAGGAGGCACGGGTGTGGAAGGTAGAGGGATCCATTTTGTCCATACGCTATACGTTGTAAGAGACATACCAAGACACAGGAGGGAAAGGTTACTCACATCATACAGATCCTCCAGGATAGGACTCTCGGGGCCATCCTTCTCTAGAATCTCCTCGGCCTGCTTCTCCATACGATCCAGTTGGTTCTGTGCCTCAGTGACGACCCACTCAAGGGCACCGAGTTCACTAGGAGGAGCACCCTCGTTGAGGAGATAGATGTCAACATGCTCTGGGATGGGGTATTCTCGTGAATCGATAGCCTTCAGCAGGGTGGACTTTCCACAGCCGTTCTCACCCAGAAGACCATAGCGACGACCGAAGTTCAGTTCGAGTGTGGAGTCGGTGACGAGGACCTTTCCGTGGAACACCAGAGAGGCGGATGTGATCTTGACATCGCGAGACGCGGCCATGGAGGAGAGCACACCTGTGGTGACACGATCGGACAGGCCGTGCTTGTCCAGCTGGGCTGTGAGCTTCTCGACCTCCTTCATCTTGGCCTCTGTTGTGGCGGGTTGGTCTTCGGCGGGGGTGGTGGTATCGCCATCGACGGAGGTGCCGGGCGTCTCCTCGACGTCCTTCTTCGACTTGCCGGCCTTCTTCTTATCGCCGTCGGCGGCACGCTTGGCGAGACGAGCGGCTTTGGAAGCTGAAACCATCTTGACTGTGGGCGGGGGTGGTGTGAGGAGGGAGGTGTTAAACTAGGCGAAAATGAGAGAAAGAAGAGGGGGAGCTCAGGAACGCCTGTCGTAGGGAACGAGTTTGAGAGTGAAAAAATGAACTCGACGAGAAAAAAGGTGGATCAGTTAATAGCGGGGTGGCAGAGAGAGGGGCGAAAGAGGCCTCTTCGTTCGATGGGTGGGGGGGACGAAGTTCCTTGGAAAGCCCTTATCGATAGGCCGTTTACTCTAATCCAGCCAAACAGTGGCAAAGACTGTATAGGAAGGGGGAAAAAAGGAGGAAAAAGGATCTAAGATGGAAAATATATACCACTATAAACAGACCGGGGACTCAATTAACGAGCGGTCTGATGGCGATGATCGATGACGACGACACCTTGGAGGGAGGATTAAAACTCGAAAGATTAAATTGTTCTTTTCTGCGACGTTGTTTTGTGCAAAATTCAAAGAGAGAAAATTCCTTTCAGCCAGTGGGCTTCTAGGTCGAGCTTTAATTGGTCTAAAGAACGTCACTGCCCGTGATCGATCCATGATGTGGCGCAGCCTTGCCTGATCGGGCATCCATCTTCACGTGACTCAGAGCCTTGTCGCCCAGGCATTCACATATTAGTAATAATTAAATCAGTATACCGGGCATCATTTTCCGAGCGATTGAGGAAGAACGAGGCTAGATAGGTTGCTCGCTAAAAGTCTTTCACGCTTAGTTCTCCATATGCCTTAGTTCAGACAAAGTCTCATGTTTACAGACCAGGTTGCAAGATCATGGACTATGTATATCTCGTTTAGGATTCAATATTCTAAATACAGCTTTTTTTTGTCTCTCTCCAAGCTCAAATTGCCAGGAATCAAAACCCTCCTGTACATGATAAGCGGTTATTGTACCCTCTGGCTAATGTTCTCCAACATCTCCTTCTCTTCGGCCGTTAGCCAAAAGTTATCCGGCACCAATACCCTACCCTCCTGGATAACAATTTGCATTGGGGCATCGGAATATTCAGATGAAGTTCCAGTGTAGCTCTCCTCTTTGGCCTTGCCACCACTCTCGGGGTCCTCGGGTTTTGGACGAGACAGAGGATGTGGCGTCCACCAGTACACTGGGAACCGTCGTTGGATATTGTTGATCAACAGGGCAACCACCAGCATCAGTGAACAACCGAGTAACATGATCGGAATGAGATACCAGCCGACATCATACGCTTCCGTGACGGCAAGGAGAGACGTCGCCCCGGCCGGCGGGTGCACGGTGTTAGTGAGGACCATCAGCGCGGTCGTAATGGCACAAGCCAGTGCGCCCCCGATTTCAGGCATAGAATGGGCCTGCGGGTTCAGGGCGAATAACTTTCCGATACCGACTCCCACGACGCTGGCGATTATTTGACTGAGAATGGCACTTCGTGGTTGTGCGAAGGGAGATTCGATTGCGCAGAATTCCAGTACTGCGGCTGCGCCCTGTGTGGCAGTTAGTGGAAGCTGCATGCTTTTCGAGGTGGGTAGGGTACTCACGAAACTGGCCACGATGATTGGGGCATGGTGGCTTCGAAAGGACGGTACGTGGAGGGACACTTCTGCGATTAAAAGCACGCCACTGAAAACACCGAGAAGGGCCCAAAAGGCAATCACAAGATTTCCGACAGCCCTCGGTGGTTTGTCACCTCTATATCCGAAGAAGTGAGATACCGGACGAGGCAGCCAGCGCCATGGTGGAGGCGGAATGAAAGGGTTCAAGAAGGCATCGATGTCGAAATGCCAACGGGAGAAGTCAAGGCGACAGTGATGAGAAGAAGATGGTTGAGAATGATGATGTAGTATCTCGGGGACCGCCATGACTGATCAGAGGCAGAGTGGCCGTGGTGTGGTGCATAATATGCTTTGTGTATCGCTATAAGTAAAGGCCAGACAGCAGCCGTCCAGCGAATATTCCGAATCTAATATATAGTCCGCCGAGCGTTGCGAGTGAGTCAAGAGAATGAGTGAGTCAAGGAAATTCTTAGCAGACACCCAGAAATTTTCTCGAAAGGGACGTCCCAAGCACAGGGCAGTGAGAGAATTTATTGATCAACGGGGGCCGAGCATTTTCCGTTTGAGGTTCCATTACTATTATTGTACTCGATTCGGTGGACCAAAGGAAAGATTGAGGGGAACCACGCCGCGAAAGAGCCCGGTATAAGTATCTCGACTCTGTGATGGGTTGAAGGTATTTATACCCCAGACAATTGAGGTCAGCTCCGCTTGAATAGCGTGCTTTCAGTCACATCATTTTTAGACATTTGCCCATGTTTTGACCTTGCCAGCAGCGAGGACAAGTCAGAAAAGACACAGGAAAAGACGGCAGGAAAACTCGGTCTGAAGGCATGGCAAAACGGCAACTTGAACATGAATGATATCTCCGCGGACGCCAGCAAATACTATATGTTTTCTACGGGAGACACAGGCCTGGTGGAAAGGTCACATCCTGGACCATCAGAACGAAGGCCTCAGAGCTGGTCTTCCAGTCATATAGTTTGCGTTGAGTAACAGAAACTCCGCATTGGGTTTAGTGTCGGGCTCGGGCGGAGGATCTGGTTGCTTATACGTAACGGGCGAATGACCTCATTTCCGCGTTTCTCTCGACTTCACGTTACTATTAGTAGATTCACCTGAGACGGTGAGGGGAAAGAGATGCGGGGGTGGCTAGTTTGAAATTAAACCCAAGACTATATATATTTGAGTTGAACACTGTTGCGACGGAAAATTTCACCCTTGTCCTAGACTGCCAGCGTCCTCCCCTCCTTCGAACTCTGTTGAGCCAACTCGATCAGTCGGATCACTTCGCGTGCCTCCTCGCCACTCGCAGGGAGGCTGCCTTCACCAGCCAGAGCGCGGGCGAGCTTTCTATAGTATTCAGTCCAGGTAGGAGGTTCCACGGTGGGAGTGACCTCTCTCACGGGCTTGCCGTTTTGGATGGTCGTCAGGAAGCCTAGACAGTACGGATAATTAGCATAGCCCTCCGTCAACGTCTTGAAGTAGCCTAGGGTAGCACTTACCATATTGCTCGCTTGGTTCTCTGCCGTAGCCACTGTCTCCAGGCTTCATGCCAGCCTTGAGCTGCTCTTCTTGTACATCTAGATGGAACTGTCTTGGTCAGCATCCACTTCCACACCTCCATCGACGTGGATTGTCTCGTCTTACCTTCTTAAAGCTGCCCTTATCTCCACGAACCCAGAATCGCAACTGCTCTTCCTCGGGACTCACAACTGCCGCTTTCGCGGTCACCAGAACACCCTTGGGGTAGTGCAGCAGCACAGTGAACGAATCCTCATAGCTAGAACTATTGACCTCCCTCTGCGAGCCAATGAAGCCAGTGACGCGCTCGGGCTTTCCGAGCAAATGCACAGCCTGGTCAAGCAGGTGCGAGCCAAGGTCGTAGATTGCGCTACCGCCGGGGATGACCTTGTTCTTCCACTTGGACACATCGTCGGCGGGCTCCTCGGGACGGTGGCGGTCGAAGTGTGTTTCGAACTCGACGACACGGCCCAGGGAGCCGTTTTTCACGAGCTTGGAGAGGGTCACGAAGTCGGCGTCCCAGCGACGGTCTAGAGAAGGTCCAGTATTAGCTGGCCGTTCGAGTCTGGAATCGGGAAAAAAAAGAGCCTGCTTACTCTGATATACAGCTAGTAACTTGTTTTGCTTCTTTGCGAGGGCGACCAGCTCGTCGGCCTCTTGGGAGGTGGGTGTGAAGGGCTTTTCGCAGACGACTGTCGTTCATAAGTTAGAATTGACCCCGGTATAAGGATTAAACTGAGATTGAAATGAAAAAAAAAAAAAAAAAAAAATACTAACCATGCTTTCCATTCTCCAATGCCAACTTGGCCAGAGCATAGTGTGAATCCGGAGCAGTGGTGATGACAACCACGTCGAGTCCCGCATCCTTCACCATATCATCGGCACTTCGGTAGGATTTGATGCCGGGGTGATCCTTCTCCGCATCGTCATCGGGCTTCGGGGTCCGCTGGACAACAGCATACAGCTTCAATTGAGAGACTTCCTGGATGAAGGGGATATGGAAGCACTTGGCGCTGAAGCCGTATCCCACGAGACCGCAGTTCCAGGTTTTGGACGCCATGATAAAATTGTATGATGGTGGTGGGGTAGTGAGGGGTAAAAAGATTTTCTCAAAGAAGTACGAGGAAAAAGAAGGATTGATTGGAAATACGTAAACTCAAATCCAGGGAGAGGTAATGGCGAGGTATATATAGAGAAGACTTTTCTGCCTCAGTGACGAAGAATAAAAGAGAAATTAACGATCGTCATCGCTCGTAGAAAGAGAGCTGGTGTGGGGGAAGGTCCTGGCGACGGCAACCTTTGGCCCAGCGGGGCTGAACCAAATACCGATGCTTTTCCGAACGGCCCTTCGGGATGGCGAATCCGATTTTATATTAATGATATCCATTAAGCATTATTAATTCAATCTTGGAGAAAAGGATCTGTTGTATGACCCAAACAGACGGTATTCTACCTACACATATCTGCTATCTACCACTGGCTTCCCTACTCCTGGATCCCGATACACCGGGTGACCTCCACAGCGTCCTAGACAAAGTCAGTATGCATCCAAACCGTCCGAAGATCGACGAAAAGAAGAAAAGCAGAGAAGCAAAGAAGGAGAAAAGAAAAGGTAAACCCACATGATGCCCCTCCGGTTGCCTCAAAACACTCTCATAGACAATATTTGGGTTCCCAAAAATCTCAAACAGCGGCACATCGTCAACCCCCATATACGACCGCGCCGCCCTCTCCGGGATCCCACTGCGATCATACGTCGTCACAGGTCCCTTCTCGGCCTCCCTGCGCTTCTCCTCCACAGTACTGCGCACATACTCCAAGTACAGCGGATTACCCGGCCGAATCACATTATCCGCCGCGATAACCGACACCCCAGGCACAATCAGCCCCAGCTGCTCACACAGCTTCAAATCCGTCGTATACGCCGGCTTATAATGATCGATAAACAGCACCTCCACCTCCTTCACCTCCCCACTACTATGCAGCTTCTGCAGCGACACATCGCTCCTGCCCACCAAGATCCGCACGAAATCCCTCAACCCGGCCAAGTCCAGCAACATGTTCGCGATCGCCGCAAACTCCGGGTTCAGCTCGAGACTGAAGTACCGCTTGCCGCCTGCGCGACGGACCGCGTCGCCGAAGAGGATGGCCGAGTAGCCCACGTACCCGCCGAGCTCGATCATGGTGTGCGGCTTGCGCTCGGCGATCAGGTCGGTCACGATTTTGCCCTTGGCGGCGCCGACGTTCATGAAGTGGTAGGTTTTGCCGAATTCGTCGATCAGGTCCAGGACCTTCTGCGGGTGGCCTTGGATCTCATCGCGGTTGGGATGGCTGTAGATGAAATGGAGGAGTTTGAGTTCTTGGCCGTCCTGGCGCTACAGTAGGAGGGATTAGCTAGAGGGTTCTTTCATTTGAGAGGGGAGAGTTGGGGGGTCATACCGGGCCTCCAGGTGCCGGGTTAAGGGTATGTTGTTGGGAAGACATGGTGATATAACGTCAGATTGTACAAACTAAGAGAGAATGGAAGCTGTAGAGGATCGTAAAAGTGGTTTACTTTCGGCCGATTTACTTGAGGGACACCAGGAGGTATTTATATATCCGCATCCCAAGAAGCTACTACAATAAAAAAACAAACATCTACCTAGGTACCTAGTCCACGCAATCTCCCGTTCAACATCTGATTGATAATCTAATCTCAATAACGCCGAGATGTAAAGACGACGGATTCGCTTCGAGTGGATCTCCGAGCGATGGGACCATGACGGGGGTGGTAGTATCTAGATCGGGTATTTAATCCCGAGCCACCTCGGAGAAGTTGATCATGGACCAAAAGACCGAGTCGCCTATATTGCCTAGGGAGCGGACTAACTTCTATAGTTTAGATTATAGGCAGCAGGAGATTGGAACTAAGAATGACGTCTTTCCAGGCAGCGAGCTCTTGAAGATACTGTTGGATGCTAGAAGCAATACTAGGCAGCGAGCGAGTGCTTACAGTAAATCTATTGTTGCTGTAGAGTTGTGATAGGTATTCAATCCTATTCGTTCTTCATACGGAGAGACATCTTTTTTCTAATAATTGACTAGGCACTACCCTTACTCTCCAACTCCCTCTACTTACTATTGAAGAGAAGTGATTTACAGTTACCTACGATCCTCTGGAGAACCTTGGAAGTTTGTTCCGAGTTCAGGGTCGGAAATCACATCCTCGATTGATCGTCTAACTTTTCCATCCTCCTCTAATAACTGACTACCTCTACTCGTTTCTCCCCACCAAATTGTATGGACAAGAGGTTGTCCAGTCTTTCCATTCGAACTTCCCGCTGTCTCATCACTTCCTGTCGACGAAACATTGGACGCCTGGAGCTCAAGTACAGATGGCTAGGTGATGGTATGTCTGATAAATCTTCCCTACATACCTCGATGATGAGTTCAAAGAGATCGGGGCCTCGACTTCGGTACACTGAAAGGCAAGGATCTAAATTAGTAAAAGCTGAGCATCAAGCAGAGGTATTGCTTCGTCATTGACCGAAGTCTCGGATCGTGGCAAGGTAACATGGGATCACCTGCCTTGATGATGTTGCCTGGTCAATTGCAAGCCCTGTAGAACTGAGGGGTCATTGTTCTCATCTCAAGTCATCCTATCGAAGAGTGCTGATCCGAGTCGTGCTAACGAATCCGTCGACAGATTGAACCAGGAAACAACGGCCGAGATTTGTAATGAAAATGCTCGTTGAAATGCATTTTGATCTCGTATGATATTAAGATGCACAGAATCAACCATAACAGGGTACCTGCCTAGGTAAGCCGCACAATGGAATTCACTCCACCGATTTCACGGTAGTTTCTCGGTCAAGACTAGACCTTTGAGAAACTTGAAGAGAAAGTGTTAGCACCATTGATTGTGCTTCTTGTGACAGCAATGCAGTGAATAAATAGAAATTTACGGCATTACCTACAGGCCAACCCCATTGGGCCAATAGTGATTGTTGATCAGCCAGAAACGTAAGTATATAAGAGGAGCTGTGAGCGATCTCTTGACCTCTCCTATCTTCCCTTCTCTGATCATTTATCAAGATGAAATTCCCACTGGACTACAAAAAAGTGCTATGGGCATCTTAGCGCAACGTACCTGTATATTTCACGTTGACGCAGATCAAGATACACATCTGTAGTTGGCAAAGCTGCTGGTTTATCTACCACTTCTCTTACGCCCCAATCTTTCTCCAGGACCCCCCGAGTCCTCCGCCACCAAGGAGCCCAACATCACTTGACAGGATGTCAATGACATGGTTAATTAAAGTATAAAGCGGACTTGCAACCACCTCGAGGACCAGAGGGGTATTGGATTGGCAGATCTAGAGGAGATATTTGGGTTCGTAAAATTGCTAGGTAACATCTCCTATCAATACTAGTAGCTGCCTTAAGACGTGAAGCTAATTCAGAAGATCTTGGCCGTGATTCAACCAAAGAATCCGAGTGCCGTCTTGCGATCTTTAGAAGCTCTCTAAGGCAAGGCATTCTTTGTGATTACACTTATTCTTTCATGATGACCAACTCTAGTATCTTGTGCATCATGTTTACCTCAGCCCGGCCTTGAGCTCCGTGAGCTTAAGAAACAGACTGTCACAGGCCCCCTCCTGCAACGCCAAAGTCACAAGAAATAACATGGCCACTCATAATTGAAATATTTCCCGAGCTCCAGGATCCCCGACGGCAAAAGCTACTCTTCCAACTCAGCCATGCTACAGGTGGCCATGTAGAGCCCGGAACATGGGCATGTTCATGGCTAGCAGAGATCTAGGAGCTCGAGGATATCGCCTAAAACAAAGTCATGTTTAAAATGTTGAAATCATGGCTTTTCAGCTTTCAGACGAATCCCGTGATTGAAATGTTAAGAATGTGTAAGTTGATGGGGAAATCAAAATATAGCCGAAGAGTTAACTGACTTATTAACTTAGCTACGGTGTTCTCGCAGTCGTCCCCAGAAACAAGATACCCCCAGAAACGATTTCGGGAAATCGAACGATTCTGAAGATTCCGATTACTCAAGTGCGGCTGATCAAAAAGGATTGTTTGAAGCCCAAGAACGCTTGGACCCTGGCGAGTTTCGAGCGGAGCTCAATGATATTGGCAATGAAATTGAGCCAATTCAAAGGAATATCTATGTCCTGCAGAGGTAGATCTCTACGGGCTATTGAGCAATATATCGAAGATGATGTGATAAGCCACAAGAAGCCCTGCCAGACGTGCCCAGATATTGACTCTTACGAGCGAGCCTATGCCAGCGCCCTCGCGCTGAGGGAGGCCACACATAAAACCGAGTAAATAGTTGCACCTGTACCGTATCGCAAGAGAGTCGGTAAGCGTAAACTCCCCTCCATGCCCATGAAATTCGCTAATCATAATAAATAGTGCAAAGAACAAGATGACAACTCCTGTCTTATCACCAAGGGAGGCGACTGTCACGAGGTCGCGCACATTTACCCACTTCCACTGGGAAAAGTGGCCAGAACATGAAGCCACAAACAATTCTGGACAGTGCTGAGGGTTTTCTGGTCTAACGAGATGATCGACAAATGGGAATAAGAAATTCCAGGAAACCATCTTAAATCTACGAGAGCCTCCTGTGTCTAGCCCCAACCGTGCACAGTCTTTGGCAAAAGGCCAAATTCACAGTTAAACCAGAAGACCTCTTAGCAGATAGGAAGTCACTGAAAGCACGCTTTTTCTGGCTGACACAGTCTCCCTGGGAGTGGAAAAAACTTGAGTATTCCGCCGGTGGCCCGGAGATAACTGATAGCGGCCCTGCTCTAGTGAACTGTGAGACAAGAGAGGTTATTTGTTCAGGAGATATTCTGGAGTTTAGGGCCAGTAACCCAGATAAATATCCTCTCCCTTTAGTGGATCTTCTGTCAATGCAGTGGTTGTTGCATAGGCTTACTGCAATTAGTGGTGCAGCTGAGGTGACAGACGAGGACTTTGACCCTGATTCGGGGATATGTCTAGTAATGCCTCTCTCTAAGTTCGAGGCTGAGAGGTTGGAAAGTCAGGAGACGATGGAAGAAGGAGAGGGCGAGGATGAGGGTGAGGATGAGACTGATGATGGATGGGGATTAAATGAACTCTTTTATTTCTGGCTTTAAATAATTGAGGATAGCTCTTAAGAATATTTACATCTACCTGGGCTAGACATATCATTTGCTTTCTCTCTTGCTTCAATGCAGGATATTCAACTTTGCGGTACATGTGCTAACTTAACTTTCCTACCTGCAATTCGAGGACCAAGTTTGCGATTAAGCGCGATATGGATATTGACTAAAGAGAGAATTAGTTTATCTGGTAATACCATAATTAGATAGAGACAGGGATTTACCGTAAAGGGGATATATTTACATGTAATGAGTGAGATAGCAGGACCCTCAAAACTGGGCCTTGACTCATTGCGAATCCCACTTATCAAACGTTTTGCGTGTTGTGTGGTTCCAGGTAATTATTCTGCATCTCCAGCAAGCGTGAAGATGTCGGGCACCGAAACGGGAAAGGATTGTTGATATCGTCTTTATCCCACTCTTGGCGCCATTGTTCTTCCTCGCCCTCTGCATAAATACTGATTCAATTCTCGAGGTATCTTCGATTCTTTATCTTGGGATTCAGTCAATTCGTCGCTCCAGCCTCCCATCTTTCATGCGAGACATCCTATCCACGCCCAGTGCAGAATATAGACCAAAGGTTAATGTACCCTTTCAATGACCATCACAATGCATCAATGCAGGGCTGACCATGGCGCTATTTCCTAGCACTCACTCGGAATGCGCTCCTTCTGGCTCTCTTCGGTCGCCACACTGCTGCCTCTGGCTGCGGCAGACTGGCAGTTCAAGTCCCGGGCCGACCTGGCTCCCCCGAGACTGAACATCACCATCCCCGCCGCTGCAGACGTCGAGAAGGGATATCTCTTCGTCGCGCCCTTTGCTGGCTTACCAGATACCGTGGGAGAGATGCATGGCCCCCGTCAGGCGGCTCCGTACATCTTTCGTGACGACGGAGAGCTTGTCTGGTCCGGATACTCCTACTACTCGATCTGGGCCACCAACTTCCAGAAGGCACGCTGGAAGGGCCAGGACATTCTCTTCTGCTTTGAGGGAGACCACAACCCGGGCTATGGTCACGGTCATGGCCATACCACCATCCTAGACCAACACTATGAGACCATTCGGGAGCTTCATGCCGGTCACCACAAGATTACGGATAAGCACGAGTTCCATGTCATCAACGAGGAGACTGCTCTCATTCAGATCTACCAACCGGTGCCAATGGATCTCACTCCATGGGGTGCGAGTCCTGAGCAACAGTGGATTGTGGATGCCATAATTCAGGGTGCGTCAACCTAGCACTTCTCCTACCAAGCGACACAGCTAACCAAAAGCCCTTCAGAACTTGACATTGAAACTGGTGAGGTCCTCTTCGAATGGTCTAGTTTGGATCACGTCCTCCCAGATGGTGAGCACCACATATCTTCCTTAACCTGCACCTACTAAACCCTCTACTAGAAGCCATCCTCCCCATCAACCCCGGCCAGGCAGGCTCCGGCTACAACTCCTCCGACGCCTGGGACTACTTCCACATCAACTCCGTCGACAAAGACTCCGAAGGCAACTATCTGATCTCCGCGCGCGACGCCTGTGCCGTCCACAAGATCAACGGCACCACCGGCGAAATCATCTGGCGCCTCGGCGGCACCAAATCCTCCTTCGAGCTCGGCCCCAACGTCCAATTCTGCTTCCAACACCACGCCCGCTTCGTCTCCAGAAACAACACCAAAGAAACCATCTCCCTCTACGACAACTCCGCCCACGGCACCGAAGACAGCCGCGACCACGAAGTCCACACCCACCCCTTCTCCCAAGGCAAGATCATCGAACTCGACCCCGCCACCGGACAAGCAACCCTCATCCAGGCCTTCCAGCCCCCGGGTCTCTCCCTCCTCTCCAAATCCCAAGGCAGCACCCAGCTCCTCCCCAACAACAACGTCCTCGTAAACTGGGGCTCCGCCGGCGCCCTCACCGAGTTCCGCCCCGACGGCACCCCAATCTTCCACACCTACCTAGACTCCGGCCCGCTCGGCCTCGGCGTCCAAAACTACCGCGCCTTCAGATACAACTGGACCGGCCTCCCACACGAAGACCCCGCCATCGTCTCCCTCGCCAACCACGACGGCAGCGGTACAACCATCTACGTCTCCTGGAACGGCGACACCGAGACCAAGCTGTGGCGCTTCTACAGCGTCATCGACGCGTCCGGCTCACGTGAATTCCTCGGTGAAACCGAGCGGAAAGGTTTCGAAACCTCCCTATCGCTGAATGGTCGCTCGCTAGGTGTTGTCGCCGCCGAGGCAATCGGCGCAAACGGTCATGTGTTGACTTCGACCGCGGCCGTCAAGACGAAGCCGGAGGTTCTTCCTCCCAAGACATCCTCCTCTGCTACTGCTACTGCGGCGGCGAGTGCGGGTGCGGGCGATATCTCGTTCTCGGCTCCTACTTATATTCTCTCTGATGAGAATAGGGAGCAGGTTCCGATGGGTGGCAGAAAGAGTCGGTGGGAGGAATATATGACTCTCAAGGTTGATCGGTTTGTGTTGAAATAAACATTTGCTCTGGGGAGGTACGTAGTTAGCTGAATATTGATGCTTTGTGTCGAGTTGAGTCATGGATGTGGATTACCTAGGTATGTTGTGGTGCGTGGTCTGGAAAGATATGTTCGTAGTGTTTTTACTTTTTATTTAGCTGTGTAACTAAATTGCAATACTCTGTTTTTTTCCTAGTTTGGTGTTGGCTCAATATCAGAGACTTCTTTAAGATCATGGTCAGGTATCAACAGTACAGCACTAATATGAGGCTAGATTCTTTGTAATTCAAATAATCATAGAGTTCTATAGGAGGTGCTGAAATCTATCATGGATATTGCTATGCCAGTTGATCAAGGGTAAAAAAAACACATGAAGCGCTAAGAATAAATATGCAGAGAGCCTCTTTTTAAACATCGTCATGAACATAACGCGTAACTGAATAAAGTGGTAAAGAAGCCGCTAAAGGTTCTATATCTCGTAGAAGGACGTCCGGGTTTAGAATGGGAAATGCTTTCGATCTCCACAAACGCGGGACCCAGCTTCTCTTTCAACCAGTCTAAGAATGAGAAGCTGGGTTACTAAGGGGAGACCGTATAGATCTCCGGTTTTAAACCACCATCTGGCTGTGGTTGGTGGGTTGTAATGAAGGGCCGTCGAGTGGCTGGTGTCCTTCTCGGGATAGTTTATCGTAGGGAGCTCCCCCGAGATTGTTCCGTGGGCTATCTGAAATTTCGGGTAGTTCGCTTCGCTCGTAAACAGGAACGGTTCGGGTCCTTTACTCGTGCTTCGTGAAATGTCCCTGGATCCAGCAACGATACATCTTCAATTTCCGCTGACGGTTGACAACCAACCGACGATCAATGGCCAGTTTAACAACCTCGAAGGCGCCCTTCTGATCGTCGGAAGTGGGCGGTGCAGCGCCCTCTTCAACGACCGTCGCATCCCCAGCTTTACGCTCAAGTAAGCCCTTTTCAGGAGTCCAGCGACCCCACATCTCCTCCAGTTCGTCGCGGTCGAAGAAAAACACCCGGGTCCCATCACCTCGAACGTAAAAGTTCTCGTCCATATACCGACCCTTCTTGAATCGGACCTGCGCCAGATCACCCCGTCCATAATCCCGGAACAGGACGCGCCCACCGGGCTTCAGAACCCGGTAGATATTGCGAAGCGCCCGATTCCACTGCAGGGGTGAAAGCGCAGAGAGGATGAAAATCAGAATAACGACATCCACCGACCCCTCTGCAAGCCCCGGCGGCAAGGCATTGTTCTCCTCGTTCGGTTCCGCGCTCACATCCCAGACATCCGCCTGGATAAACTCCGGATTGTAATGCTCACTCTCCCGCATGACCTTAACAGCCGTCTTAGAAAAATCGCACGCATAGACCTTCAGCTCCTCGTTCTCATTGTTATTGATCAAGGGGAACGCGGTATTGCCCGCGCCGGCGCCAACCTCCAACACAACCTGCTTGCCTGCGCCTTTCTGTGTGATCTCCGCTAACACGGGGAACTCCTGGCGGAGCCACTTGCGGTCCTTGAAGAAGTTGGCCGTGTTGTTCTTGTAGAACAGATTCCACCATTTGGCGGGGTCGTTGTTGAAGCGGTGCTTGTCGAAATCGGAGACGGGCGAATCGCGCTGTTTAGCGTATTGCTCCTCGGCGAAGGCGAGGAACTCGTCGTCGGGCTCGACGTGGTCCCAGGCGTTGAATTCGAAGACGTCGTCGCCTTCTTCTAGGAAGCGAGACCCGAATTGGAAGGGGTCGGTCCGCTTGAGGTTGTTGGCGGGGTCGTGCGAGCGATACGGGGGAACCTGTGGGGGATTAACGTTTTGGAGGAAGCTGACGACATCGGTAGGGGTGGAAACGGCCGGAGTAGAAGACATTATGGCCTTTTATTATGTTTCTTTATAGAATAGAAAAGAAAGAACAACCAAAAGAATGAAGTGTGAAAAAAAGATGAAGAATGTAAAGTAATGGAGGCGGATTTCGGGCAGAAAATTAAGGAACAGGAAAAAAAAGGCAAAAAAAAAAAAAAAAAAAAAAAGACTTCTGCCTCAGGCATAAATACACCCCGCCCTAGAAAAGCTAGTACGGACCGGTAACGAACCGTGCGTCGGAGCGATAACTAGCAGCCAATCAGGGACGGCCATAATTGGGGTGCCTAAGGATCACGACACCTTAGGCCTGAACAGCTTGTTCACAGCCGCAATGCGGGATCAGCCAGTCCAGTCAGTAAGTAACTTTCCTTTTAAAACCGCTCCTCTTCGTATTCTTCCTCTTTATCTTCTTTCCCTCTCTTCACTCCTCTCTTTGCTGTACTCTTCAGCAATCCAGCCTGTTCGCTTTTGGAGGGACCTTGTGGGAATCTTCTGCCACTGTGGATGACTCTTGGGCATCTTCAACCCACCACATGAGCTCACATTCATCATACATCTTCGCGGCGTAGTTCCCTCCAAACAGGCACCCAGATTACCCTTTAATCGAGGCCGTTCCACGACGCTTCGTGGGCTATTCTACCTAGTCATTTATCTATTTATCTCGAGAGGCAATATTTCTACCTATTAAGAACTGCGGCATGTCGTGCCTCTCCGGGTTATTCAGCTGTTGCCTGCCCACTAGTTCAAGGCCAAAATCCCCGACGGAAACACAGCAGCAATCATCAGCCCCTCACGCAGATGTCTCCACCACCAACAACCACAGCCAAAACCCCCCCTTCACCCCCGATTATACCGCCGGAGATGGCTATTCCCAAGTCACTCCACTTCCCCGATACACTCCTCGGCCAATGAGCATCCAAGAAAAGACATTGGAAGCCCATATGCGTGACCCTCCCATCTCCTCAGACCAGTACGCACACGACGCCTCCGTGGACGAGAAACAGCGTCTAGCCTGGGAAGAAGGGGTTGGCATTTCCTCTCCGGACTACTATCACTATCACCGGGAAGAAGTCACCTCGGACGTCTCCTCTGCTATCTCCTTTCCGAGCAGCTACGGCAACACCTCGACGGCCACGAGGGAAACCCCGCCCCCGCCGTATTCCCCGCCGACCTTGTCTCTCGCTCCGTCGCGGTCCATGTCAATTTCATCAATCTATCCTCCGCCCATGTCCATTGCCTCGCCGCCTCCTGTGTTCCAGAGGCCGGACGACTGTGCCCGTGGTCGGTATACCCCGCAACGACGCAGTATAGATGAACATATTGCTCCACGCCCGAGGAGGTTCTCGTGGGAAAGCCGCTAGAACATTCGATTTACCAAGAGGCTGATGCACAAGTCCTATGGGCGTGTTTCTGGCCTGCATTATTCCTCGTACATATCTCATTTCTATTATTCTATGCTCTTCTTGCCATTGGACAGGATTGACGGGTTTATTTGATGATTGGTTTTTACTGGGTTGGATAATTTCAAGTTCTAGGAGGGCAAGGCGTTAATACATACTACCTAATACATCCATACTACCTAATGACTTACATATTTTTCATCAAGCAACGTGAATGACATATTTTCTCATCAAGCAACATGAATGGACAAACTTGCAAATTCAATTTCTTATCTCGCACCACTTATGACTCAACTAACACGAGGGTAGGGCGCATGAGTATGTCAGAGGCCAGGTGTCCTCGCTGCGTCTGACATGAGTGGATAGCCGTCAGTACGAGGGTAATACCAATATTTCACCTAAAATTTCATCCTCGATAACTTATAATCTTCAATGTCAAAATTGAAGAGCTTTCTCTCTCAAAGCAAGGGTCCATTGATCATCCACGATGGTGGAAAAGCATGCCTGATAAGGCAGACAGCCTATCACCACGTGACTCCGATATCGATAGGCTGAAGCCGCTTAAGTCTATTCCCCCCGTGCCCTAAGTCCATCATCATTATCATCATCATCATCTAAAAGAAAGGAATCAGACGTAGCAGACACAATCTACGGAACCGTCTCTTCTTCTTACCTTCCTTCCTTGGCCGAGTTAATCTCAATGCGGATTTCTTTGGGTCTTCGTTATCCACTAAGAAATCCGCATGAGGAGAGCTCGTAGACAGGTAGGATCGGCCCAAAACACGCCGGATGGATCCAAGCCTGAGGAGTCCAAGGGTGGAAAATATCTTAAGGCTGTGACTATGAGACCGCCTACGTCTCCATATGCGGCAAAGATGGGCGGGGAAGGGCCCTAGACGCCCGAATGGCTCCGGTAGAATGCTACCAGGAGTAGCCCACCATCGAAGTCGACGATATATTCTTTGCTCGATATTGCCAGGCTTAAATGTGTCCTCATCGATGAGGTTTTGGCTTTTTTTGGGAGCACTTTATATTGAGCCAGCGGTGCGAGAATATCACCAAATACAATAGAAATTCTTTTGCAAGCATGCGAGCATAAAAAGGAGGAAGAAATCTCAGAAAGTTCAGAAATGGGGCTCCTAAAACTTGCAGCTATCAATTTCAGGTCCTTCAACAGCCACTCCTTGTTATCGAAGGGAGGGGGGGGGAATGTGGCGGTGGCCAACGTTGCAATGGCTCCGGAGATTATGACACACGCGATGGAAAATGATGGCAAACCAACTCCCATGTTCATCACACCATGGATCGGCCGGGAAGCCGGGGGTTGCCAGTGGGCACAGGCATGCTTTGAATGAGGTTCCGGTAGAACAGGTTGGCGGAATTATCAGAGATGATGTCTCCGTTTATGTCTTGAGAAATCCAGTGGTTCGCAATAGCCTGCCTCGGGTTAAATCACCGAATGCTGCCTGTGATTCATAGCGGAGACTTGATCGATATATTATGAATAAGGATCGGAGCAAAATAGACAGGAATAATTACGTGATTTGGGATATTCTAAATAGGATCACGGTTATATAGCAAGTGTTTCAAAAATGCCTTGACTTTAATGGGTTGCAGACTGATCACGTCAAAAACTTGTCAGTCAGTAATTAAAGAGTAGAGAGTCTTTCCTGTATTACAGGAACCAGACATAAAACTTCATCAAAAATGAAGTGTTTCATTCTATGGGCTCTTCTTCACCACTTCCAATACGAATGTGTCCTTTAGGCTGGTCTTTCAAATAGGGATTGCTGACCACCCTCTCGCCGCTTTCCAACGGCCTCAAGTTTTTCTTCAATGGGCTTAGACGAGGTGATGAAGCGATTGCATTCCGCATACTTAGGCAGATGAGAGTAAAGATCTCACTCTTTGAACCCTCATCCCAGGTCCCACGAGAAGCCCATTCATAGACCTATTTCCATTAGCTACTTACTATAGCAAATGCATTAGAATAGGAGAGTATTATTACCCTGGGTCGTTATCAAGACGGAGCAACAGGAACTGGGACCCGCCAGAGACTATCCCATGCACAGCAGCATTGACCTTGTGCTGCATTTCGCGAACCCGCTGGACCATACACATGTATTCCAAGCACTGGGGTCTGCCATTCAACATGGTGACTGACTGTTTTGCTTCGAGCAATATCAGGCCAGTCCCCATGGCTGCATCATCGTACCAGACTGAGTAATCAGACTTTCCACTCAGCAGCTTTTCTATTCCGTTATGTATCACCCGTAGTTCCAACCCAGTTTCAAGGGTATAGTTCATTTGATATTCTGGGCTATTTTCTCTACATGCCGCTATCCTTGCCCGCTCGTGGTTAACACAGGCTATGAAAATTTCGGTACAGCGGAGGCGGCATTCAGCCTCGTTCTGAGGGTAGCGACCAAGATTCGTGACTTTCGCCTGCATTATCAGGTCCATGAGTAAGTTAGTTTCAAGTCTGAAGGAAATAAATGTTACTTCTCGGAGTAAAGGAGTATATCAAAGTATATTACCCAGCTCGGGGGGGTACAGGCAAATAGTCTTCCTTTGAGATTTTGAAAGGAGCTTTATCCCCCATCATGTGGATATTGAATATGTTCATAAGAGCCTCCAATGAGACTTCACTAGCCTGGAGTCTCGGGAGATTATTGTCTAGAATTCGTGGAATCATATTCGCTTTTCTTTCTCTCATCTTCGCAAAAAAAACACCTGTCATAGTCATCAGTGTCATAGCACCGGGGTCTCAATTTCAAGTGCCTCTCAAATTCAGCTAAACACTCTTCAAAAATGTCGGATTTAGCCTTATCTATATCGTACAAGGAATATGCTGCCTTAGCCTTAGATCCCTTGGCCTTGGATCCCTCGGGCATTGGTTCCTCAACTTTGGATTCCTCGGGCATGGGCTCATCAGCTTCGGATTCCGTAACCGTCGGTCCCTCAGACTTGGACCCCTCAAACATAAATTCATCTGACGTGGGCTGGCTTGGTGATTCCTGGGTACGGGAGGACCGATGCATGAACGAGGTCACCTTTCTAACCCGCTTGCCGACTCTCTTCAGGCTCAAAAAGCTTTTCGAAGTGTCTTTGTCCATTTCGGCTATTATTTTGGGAGTTAATTATTTGTAAATGAGACTAGATGAATGGTTTTGAGGGGAAAGAAAGATTTTGGAAAAAATTTGTGTGTTTGAAGATGAGAGTGGGAAAGGAGTGTTTCTATCTATGACCTTTTGGGTCCCAAACTAAACAATAACACAACACGCGGGACAACAATCTATCAATAGCTCTCTCTATACCAAAGATTCTCCTAAGTAACCCCAGGAAATACCAGCTACAAATCTATCTTTTCTAGCAGGTACTACAATGATTCAATTAGGTCCCGTCTGAATTAGCCAGAAGTAGAATGTCCTCTGGTTTTATGAGCCACGGCTACTAATCATCTCTTTGAAGTAGCACCCAAGCAACCTCATTAATGATTCCACCTACCACACGGGCTCAGGGATGATGAAGCCAAGCTCGCCCAACTTGACTAGCTCCATCCTCCTCCCAGCTTCACAAGAGCGAGCCAGAATCAGTCGGCCGGGAAGGTGGAATACTATATGTAAGCTGTCTACCGCTACGCAGTCGGAAGCTCAATGGAGCGCTCTCGCACTGCCATAAAATTCTGGGTTTGGGGTTGGGTCACCATCAACTTAAATCAAGGCACGTAGCGTAGACTCTCTATCTATCAATTCAGTTCTTGTAGTTTAAGTTTGGGACAATCCAGTTCTCTGGTGCGTCAAAACATCCCTATCATATGGTGAGAGGAGCTCCGAGTGTCTTAAATATAGATTAGTTCTGAGGCGTTTGAAAAAGTATTGAGACTTTTTTATTGTATACTGATCCTCCAGGTGAGGTTAGAATTCTTTCAAGCTTCATGGCCTGAGTAATTGTTTCCGAAAGTACAAACTCGGAGTGATAAAGACCATGTTGATGATAGAGGCGTTTTATTTAAGGTGGAAGTGTGCTATACAAAACATAAATTTTGACTTTTGACATATTTTAATATAAGTACCCTTTAACTGAACCCTTTTCAACACGGATTGATATATTTGTACATATATACTGTAACAACTTTTGGAAGTAATGACATGCTTGTTTGCACAGAGACCTCCGACGTCGAACTTAGTACTAAAGTATAGTATGAGGTACAGGACTCGAGCCGCAAACTTAAGGTACCTCAGGTACCTAGGTGTAGTACCTAGGTAGGTAACTTCCATGGTTGGAAGTTCCTGCATTTTACCAATCAAAGTGTTTCTTTTCTGAAGCTGACAGTGTTATTGGAGCTTGGCGGTGAGCGGGACCGGGGTTTCTGATCAAATGGCGGCCCCGGAACCGGCCCCACACAACAAGATCCATATACTACCTAGGTACCTAGGTACCTAGTACTTCAAGGTTAGGTAGTACTTTATATCCCAAATTTGGTAACAGAACCATGAAAAAGCGCAATTACTCCCAATTGATACAATGTCAACATTTGACTTACAGAAACCCTGATATTGGCATCATTTTAACTTTTGCGCTCTCTATTCCAGTATATTGTAGAATTGTAGAGGTGCTTCTATTGCGGCGGCCGTGACACCTGCTTCTGCTGCCGACCCCGCTGTCGCTGCCGCCAGTCGTGCTGTTTTTTCCACTACAAATCTTCCAATAGGGGTATCCCCCACTGCTGGCCCCAGTGATGCTATTATTTCCGGGATCCCCGCCACCACAAACAGTGGTACTCCGACCGTTCCAGTAATGTTCTGTTGTTCTTAAGAACACAAACCCCTGTAATTAGCTCGATTTTTTTTTCTAATTTTTAATGAAGCAATTTCTCCGTCCCTCTATTTCTAATCGGTTCTTGTAATATCTCATTGGACTCTTACAATTACCACTGCAATTAGCTGATAGATATGTAAAGCCTTTCACATCCCCCGAACCCCAAGGAGATCCGTCTCAAACGGGGTCATTTAACTAGACGTGCGCAGGGCTTGAAGTCCAGTCTTTGAAAACCACATGTCCCACTCGTGGTCATTTCTGCCCAGTCGCCCTGGTTAATCCTTTTCGGTCACCGGCAGAGATGGAAAAGCGGATGAGGGACGTTGAACTTGCCATTATCTCCCTCCCTCAGCATCGGAGAGATAACTCGTCGAACATTTTACCCAACGCAGATGATCCTAGAGAGAGAGAGTTTCCATGCGCCGTATCGAAGCCCACTCTGTATGCCCTGGAAAATAGTGTAGAGGCCGAGCTTGCACTAGATCTGGCATGGACATTGATTGAAACAGGAGTGACTGTTAATTGTGAAACTCCTTTATAAAGTCGCTTACTCTTACTACTGGGGATTTGCGGTCTCCTTTATCACCCAGGTTTCAGGCTGTTTCTTGCGGAGGTCATTATCTCAAATGATTATTCTCTAGATTAGATCAATCGAAACTGTCAACCTTATGAAGCCTGACTATTGAATAAATCCAGAAGTCTTACTCTTGAAAATCTATGGAGCCGGTCCAATTCAGATATTTGGCTGTTACCACCAGGTATTATTATTATTATTATTATTATTATTATTATTATTATTATTATTATTATTATTATTATTATTATTATTATTATTATTATTATTAGATTTTCATCGAAGACAAACCATAAGAACTTCGCTATGCTAAAAGCCCAGAAGAAAAGCACAGAGAAATAAGAGACGCCAGAGGAGCTGAGCATAAGAGATAGCTATAAAGCATTATTTAACGACCTCAGTACCTAGTTATATGGCTTGATTCGCATTAATTATGAAATATACACTTGAAGTCTCGCCGGCAACAACATCCGGGCGCGTGACGTACTGACCTGGCTTTAATTCCATCCAAGACTCTTCGCTCTTTCTCTTTTTTTTTTTCGTATTTTCAACAGAAGACCATACCTCCACGCATTCAAAAGAAGACCATGTGCTGGCTATCCTATCTACGAGGGCTCTTGAAGAGAGCCCCGGCACCCTCTGATAATAACGACTCACTTTATAACAACCCACCAGATAGCGATGATAGCGACTGGCCAGATGACTACCCATCAGCTTATAAAGAACCCACTCCGGACGCACCATCTGACTCGGATGATGACCATGATAGCGATGATAACGACCATCTCAGCCTGTTAGGACCCAAAACTAACCCGTCACCTGAAGACGCTGATTTGATATGTACCACGGCCGATTCTAGCAAGATTCGTATCCTCGCTGGCATCAACACCGAGCTGCACGACCTGCGAAAAGCCCTTATGTTCACATGGGCAGGTAGCCCATTCTTTCGCACAGATGACTTTCAGCGTTGTGATGGCCGAGACAAGTTCTCTGTTCCCCAGCAACTTGGTATTATATCTCTGTATCTTGTTAATTTCCTGAGTTGATGAAAGGCTAACTTATATTTAGATCACTAGATGATGAAGGAGACTGCCGCGTGGCCCCGTCTAAGAGCACTTATAAAGGACTGTCTGGAGACAGAAAGACAACGACTTTCTGGATCTGCTGCTGGGGCAAAGGCTGCTATAGTAGAACAGCTGTCTTCTGTCGCGCTTCAGAGCCACCTAGAGCTGGTTGTTGAGCATGAGAAGGAGACAAAACTCCTGACTGGTGATGTGGACTACTGTCTCCAATGTCATAGTGGTTCAAATGTAACAGCATTGGTTGTGCTTGCGGAACAAAATTTATTGCAGATATCAAGAATACAATTTCAGTGTATCTCTTACATGTGTATGTCAACTCCAATCCAACAACCTGCTGCTTGCTTATACTAACTTCCTTGGTAGTGACCCTGCATGAGATTGGCAAAGGAGCCAAAAAAGGCCCTTTTATCCATGGAGTTATCTCAGATGGAGTTCTCTTTAAAACTCTACACCTCGATGAAGAGAGAAAGGTATATCCCCCCCCTCCTTTTCCTTTCCCTTTTATCCTACTCTTCAGAAATAGTATGTATGTGCACATCAGAATTAACATTTGCTAGTTATATACCTGCAACTCAACCTGTGGCTGGAATGATAAATCCAAGAACTTGATATACACTACTTCGGCGTATAGTCCGACATACCATCACGCCTTTCGCATCTCGAAGGCCCACCTTCGGGATGCGCTCTGTGCGAACAAAAGGGGTTTCTGTCACCAATGAGCATCCCAGAATCCCGGAGGATTCTCCATTGCTTTAATTTTCTGACCCTGTCTCATCTACATGCATTATTTTGCGTACTAGATCTTCGACACTGGATGCATTCCGCATCGTTTGGAATAGCGTACGTAACACCTCCCACGCGCATTCTGGTTAAGTTGATTGATCGCTGACTTGGATATAATATACCTATCTCTAGCTGATACTTTTAGTACAATAAAATAAACCAATTAGACTTTTACAATTACTACCGCAATTAGCTGATAGATAGATATATGTAAAACTCCTCACACCTCCCGAATCCCACCCTCGAACAGCTGATTAGAAGCAACCGCATTCTTATCCCTCATCTTTTCCACTGTCTCCGCCCCAACAGCCGGGACGCGGACCTCGAATCGCTTCCCAGGCTGTCTGTCCACGGCATACGGGAAGGGCACGTACTCCGGCATCAGCCCCAGTTGTACCAGCACCGTCGCCTGATCTCACAGAATATGCTCGTGATACAGTCGGTCCCCGCGGATGTTGACTACCGATGTAGCGGAGATTTCGAGTTTGCGGCCTGTTGGTGGGATTCCTGGGATTCTAAGTATCCACGTCATCATCAGCATTTATTTTTTTATTAGTATGAGTATAGAATAGTATATGGATTAAAAGATGGACAGGAACAGGGGCAGGGCTGGCTTACAGCCAGTCTATGTCAGAGTCGTGCGTCAGTGTCATAATAAACTCATCCACGACACGATCGATCCCGATCGTTCGACTAATCAACTCCATTTTGCAATCTCGGGGGTTCTGGAAGATGAAGTGGTGCCGGTAGAAATTGGTGAGATTGGCGCGGCCGATGCCGCCGGTTAACTGAACATTCTGTTACAAACATAGACCAGATACAACATGGCGATGAAGAAGGAGATTATGATGAAGGAGGATGGATGGACTCACGGTTGGAATGTCGTTGACATAAGGCTCCTGCACCATGGTACTCATGGTGTGCTCCACGGAGCGATTCTCGAATTCAAAGTAAGTGTGTTCTTCCCAGATCGCCTCGAGTTCGAAGTACGGCCCGTTCATGTGTTTCTTGAGAAAGGCGATGTTGCGTGTGTGGGAGATGGCTTCGGTGCCGTAATGGAACTCGGGGGAGTTGGAGAGAGGGAATGATGCGGTTTTCATGCTGGGGTAGTCGTACTCTGTTAGAGTGTCTGTTCGTTGGAGTTTGGTGGAGCATTGACCGGCTAGGTGTCGGATCGTTGGGATGGAGGCTGGTGTCAGTGTAGACGCCTCGGTGGTGGTTGCGTAGAGGGCTGCTGCTGCGATGGGATGGGTGGAGATATCGGTCGAGGCGAATTTGTTCCATAGCTTAGGACTGTATGCTGCGAATCATCAGTTTAGTTGAGCCAGTCAAGCAGAGAACGGAGTAATATGGAGACAGACATACCAACTAGTCTAACAGTGTCCTTGGGAGTACGCTTATCCTGTCCTCTCAGCGTCTCGATGGCCCGGCGTAGCAGGTTTTCGCTGTTTATCGCTAACTCTCGGATTTCAACCACGGTGTATCCCTCCTCGGCCCACTTCAACGCGGGAGAAGGCGCTCCGTCATCGATTGTCGTAGTTGGCAAGACAGAGTCCGGTACCAGGACGACCATGCCTGGTCCACTTCCCTTGCGAGAGAGCGGTTAGAGAAGAGATACTCCTGGCTCCAGCGCAGTGACTGAAGGGACCGGCAGAGGGCGGAGAGGTATATCGATTGACGAACTCATTTTATCTGCCATCTTTTTTCTCTTTTGCTATGAGGTTGGCTGGCCATCAACATCAAATGGGTTTTTATAGATAAATCTTAGAATAGGAATGACTGAAGAGAGTGAATGACCTTATCATGACAGCACATCGACATGATGTATGTGGTTACATTTGGTATACTTCCTACAAACTCTATTCAGATGCCCTTCCCCCTGTAGCCATGAATACGGTGTCAGTCACCATTGAAGACTTCGGTTGTACTGCCTCTTTCTCTCCCAATAATTGTTCTTGGAAGAGCTCGTTGCAGCAATGAACAGACCAACCTACGGAGGCACAGGCATGGTATAAGGAACGGGACACTCAGCATCTCCACTTCTGGAATGCTAAATCATCAACTGGTACCTCTGGCAAGGCTCCCCCTCTTCGTTCATGGTAGCAGTTAGTAATCAAGGACATATATGAACTCTATCGACCCCTCCAAGATTGGCCGTTTGACCCGCAAGGACTCCGCCGTCGCTACCATCAACTCATCTTATCCGTGACCGAAAGCGGACGCAGGAGGTGACCGAGCCGACTTCCTAAGTTACCCAGTCAAGAACGCAGCCAGACTCGACTTTGAATCAGAACGGGTCTTTCTGATGGGCCACAGTTCCGGTAAGCATGTTGCCACTGCTGGGACCGATCCAACCTACCTAGAGTCCACACTGGGCTGCAGGCAAGGTGGCGTCCGGCTTGTAAACCCAGCCTATCCTGAGACAATAATCGTCAATATTTTCTCCCGGCAGGCTCTTCGAAGGAGCTGCATACAGGCGACTAGCTTCGCAGCCTTGGTAAGGCAACAGTAGTCCGGCGCAGTTCGGATGAAATATGACAGCCGAGCGCGGGCACTGGACATCCAGATCATGAGGAAAGAGGAACCCAAGTCCGTCTCAATCCAGTCGTCTTTACTGATTCTTGGCTTTCAATTCGTTCCCTGGATCTTGCATTTTCCGGTTGGGGTAGTTGCTGCAAAGCCAAGAGAATAATGCGATATATCTCCAGCTAGAACTCAGAAAAACAGGCACGCGAGGTCGAGAGCACTCCGTGGTCTAGCTCGTGTCTCCAAACCACGATGTGGAGACCATCTGCATCCATGTTCGATTTAGAATATCGAGAGAAAGCCCAGATCGGATAGGTCAGATCACTTCCACTCTTCACCCGATCCGAAGACATCAAAACAAACCACTACTACCTCATCATCTCATATCAGTGACTCGGCTCAGAAGCTGCGAAAGGAAAGAAAGGGAATCAATCCGATATAACGATTGCGTCCCTTCTGAGCATTTTTGACCGAAATACCTTTGACAGCCACAACCGAGCCTCGACCTGGCAAACTCGCTGAATAAGAGTCAAGGACGGCCAGGAGTCGAGCAAGGGCAGGACACATAAAATACATACATACCACGGAAGAAACACCCACGATATTGATCGCATTGGGGTATGTGGGCCAACGCGTCCAACTCCCTGTCAATCAAAGTCTCATCTCGATAGTCGATACCTACCTCAGCTACCTAAGGTGGCATTCGAGGGTGTTTTCCAAGTTGGGCAGAAAGAATTTCTGGGCCTCGGGAGTGGGCCAATCAGGGATGATCCCTCGATGACCTGGAGAATGGGGGGAAGAAAAGAAAAAAACAAAACAAGAAATGAACTGCTTAAAATAAATAGAATAGGGCGAAGCTAAGGGATCGATCATGGATCATCTCCACTATTTTTCGGCTTTGAGATCCTTCTGCGTTTGGAGGTTGGGATGGTTGTGGAAGGGGTTGGAGTCAGATGGATAGGATGGTTCTTTGTTCTTTTTATAGATGGTTGATGTTATTATTGTTATACTTACTGCAGATTAGTTATGAGGATTAAGTATTATGGTTTAGATAGATATCCTCGTCTTCAAAATACACGCAAAAGGCCGAACACTCGCACGCAGGTTCCTGCCGCCAACCGAGACATGATTTCAACAGCGTTGACAGCTCATGAAAAGGTTCGTGTCCGCATCCCTGTGGGAATCAAGGGCGCATCAGAACCGTGGGTTTAACTATATGGAAGGAAGGGAAAAAAAAAGCAAGGCACCCAACGAATCCGTCCACGATCCACCGGGCCAGATCCCATTCGGTGCCTTCGGAGAATATAAATTAAAATAAGTAAGCCCTGTTATAGGCGTTTCTCGCGTCAAATAGCAAGGCGTCAACCTCCGCGGTCGTATGTAAGGGTAGACAGGTTGCTGGAGCAAAACTGAAAGACAACAAAAGGAAAAAAAAAAGAAAAAGAAAAATTCGGCGGCGCCAGAGCGACCTTCTGTATTCCGTGTAACATTCTAGGCTCAAATTAATCTCTCCCTTTCGACGATTTCATCGCGCTTTCTTTGTATGGGGATCTTTTTCCGGCCAGCCATTCCAAAAAAAACTGGGTCCTGAGGAGCAAGGGAAGAGAAAGGAATTGCCCAGGGAATGTGTCGAGGTGCCCGGCAGCCAACACATCATCGTCCTTCGTGCCACTCATGTTGCAGATCAACCTGAAGCCTGCATTGCACACGCGCAATGCCAATTTAACAGCGGATGCTGCCGCACTGCGGTGATCCGGTATATATTCGCCCGTGCTCTCTCGTGATCATGACCCTCCTTCGTCTTCTTTTTTTTCGTCACTTTGCTCTCCAGCCTCACTCCCGGTCTTCTGCCTCAATGCCATAGGGAGCAGTTGCCAGTCTTTCGTTTAGTTTGCATTTTAATTGTTTTGGCGTTGCAGTTCATAGTCCCTCGTTAGATATCCTATCCGTTCTTTTTGGTATAACATCCTTTTGCATTTTTGCCCAGCATCAATTCAATCGCTCTGTTTCCCGTGCGCCTAATTTAGCATCCACTTGCATCGGTCCTGTTTGTATATAGCGGCCGATAGCCGACACACCCTCTCCCATTCTACCGTTGCGTCAAACAGCGATCAACAATCCCTTCGGATATATCACGCCATGGAGTGTTTCCGGCAGATCATTCGTCTCGTCAAATCCCCGTTTCGCCGGACCCAGCACAGGGTTTTAGAAATCGTGAGTGAATCCATGATAAAAACGATCGCGAGCGGAAATACTAATCCAGAAGCGACTAGGGGCCCCCAACTGATTTTCGAAAGGAAGAAATAACCTTTTTCGTCGACGATGAGTTCGTGCCCGGTTCCCCCAAGTATAGTTGTTTTGGACAGCATTTTCTGACAGCGAGGTACAGCGCGTTGACCCTGCACAGTCGCACAGCACTCGAGAAAGACACAATCATCCAGACCGTCGAACATGAGCCCACCACCCGGGATAGGATCAGGAGCCATGTTCGGAGAATGAGCGTCAAGATGGCTCGACCACTTGTCGAATGACGGCATATTCAACACGGGAGAAAGCTGCAGCTAGAACTTGGCCCATAACCTCGTGTAGATGCCCTCACTATCATGATTAGATACCATTTACCACAAGATAAACCCATTACCATACTCAGAACAAGAACGTTGGGACTTCATTCAGTCGTGCCTTTTTCACTCCTGTACTTTTACTGCTGAGATCCTTCTGTTGCGTTTTCGTCGAAGACGGAGGTTTTCGGCTCTGAAAACTTGACTTGCGCAGCGCGGGGAGCTCGTCAAAGTCATCAAATTTCATTCTCCTTTCTGGTTTCACGCTGTGGGTGTCGTCTGGAGAGTTCATAAATAACGATCTCTTCGCACGATTCTCTGTAGACCGAGCCGGCAAGGGACTCGACGAGGAACTCGGCCCTTTCCTATCCACCGATACGTGATCGGTCCTCCTGGGTATATTCGTAGATTGCGTAGGTGGTCTCGAGCGCGTAGGCGCATCTAGATCATCATCGCTGTCGTCAGACGCAGTTTCCCCTAGTATATCCTCATCTCCTCGGAATTCCACCACAGCTTCACCGTCATTCGCGCCCTCTGCACCTGGCCCAGATGCCTGCAAGTAACCCGCCGCCCTGGTTGACGACTTGACACCCTCCATGCCCACCAACGACCGCACCTTCCGCGGACTGAGCATAAGATCATACAAGGAGGTTCCCACCCATGAGTCGTTTTCGTCGGGGTCTTCCCCCGCAGCATCCTCTTCATGCGGGCCCTGAATCTGCTGCAGACCCGCCTTCTGTTTCGCTGCGATTGCTTGAGCTTCATGCTGCTTTTTCGCGGAGCTACTCAGCGACGTCACCCCGTCTGTCGGGCGGGCTATGTCCTCAATGGCGGCCGCGTTCTGTTCTTTCGCCTCTCTTTTCCGTCGGACGTACTCAGCGTAATGGAGGTGCTGGGTGTAGATCTGGGCAACTGCATAGAATTCGTCCTCCACCATAATGTAGATATCATCGTTCTCGAAGCCTTCGATGAGAAATCTGTGATTTCATCGTGTTAGCAGCGAGCATACTAGCGAATGGGAAAGAACGTACTCTTCTGACGGACATCGATGGATCGGAGAAGATGGAGGCGACGGGGCTATCACAGAAAAAGGTACTGTGAGTAGAAGCTCGGTGGAAGAAATGTCAAACCTGTTGGGTATTCGCGCACATACAGGATCTGAAGAAATCTCTCTTGGAAGAGGATGCGACTGTTTTACTTGGTGTTTCCGCCTTTATCTTGTTGAGGATCCTTGTCTTCGTTTCAGATTCGCCACCCCTCGTGGACGTAAGCCACGGGAGCGTCCGGGGCATGGTACGGTATTTTAAGATGTTAATTGAAAGCGAGCATCGGGTGAGATCGTGATGAAGGTTGATGTGAGAGAACATGGAAACGCGAAATAGACGCGGAGTCGCGGCCACTTCGTTTCGGCCCCGCGTTCCGCAATTTGGGGAAATGCCAAGCCCGAGCGGGAGATACCTACTGTAGGTATCTGAGTGAGAGGGGACACAACCTGTCTCTCTTCAAGGACATATATCTTTATATCTTTTTACCAGCGAAGGTTAAGAAAAGACGTTGCGGAAAACTCTACTTAAATTGTTTGGGTATCTGTTTCAATCTGTCTTCCCTATAATAGAGGGCTCATAATAAAAATACAAAGCTCGCGCAATATCCTAGAACGCCGATAAGATGACCATGATGCCCAGCAACCTCTGCCAGAAGTCACTGTGATGGGAGCGAGGCAAAAAAAAGATTTCAAAGGGAAAAAAAAAAACCAGTTTCATTTCAGCCGTTACAGAGCCCGCCTATACCTCTCCCGGTCGCTTGCTGTTACAGCTCACGATCTTCACCTTGTCGGCCGTAACGGTGTTCTGGTTGTCCAGTTTGAAAGTGACATCCTTGATGAGGAAGGTCCATACTTCATCGCAGAACCGGTATGTGTCGAGGTGGCCCTATTGAGATAGAAAAATACCTTCGGTTAGCGTCTCTTCCAGAAACCTTCATTCATCGACTCGCAGCAGACAACCCCGCGCGCATTCCTCTCGGTCCCATACTGCCTCGGGGAAACCATTTTATACCTTGAATGTCAACCGGGTGCGGACTTTCTCCGCCAGAACCTCCGTGATAATACGATCGAAGGTGGAAAGAATCTTCATGGCGAGCTGAGGCTCGATCCGCCCTTCGTTGATCAGGTCATCTAGGGTATCGGTTAAGGAGAGTCCGAGACTGAAGTGAAAGTGAGGTTAGTAAACAACGGTATTTCTTCGCACTCGGTGAGACCAGAAATACCTGCTCCCGCGATAAAGCTCGTAGTATGCCTGTGCGCTCATGTTGAAGGGACGGCGGATGGAGATGAGGCTGATGGTGGTAGTTGGAGAGTTGGGTCGGGCCGATAGACGGAGCCTCAAGTCGGGTCGGCACGTGATACAACGTAATGTCACGTGTTTGGGTGAAGACATCAAAAAAAGTGAGGGTTTGTTGAGGAGAGTATAATCTAAAGGGGTTAAACTATTGGGAAGAATGGAGAAATTATCGAGTTTCTCTAAGTCCCTCGGTTTAGTAGCCAGATGGGTCACCCACTCCTTATCCCCGTCACGATATATTTCCTCCTCCACGCGACAACAATTTGATTCCACAGGTCCGTAAACTACACCCAGAAAAACGACCAAAGTGATTATATTTGCTAAGTCCTTTCACAGATAAAACAACATCCAAGCCCCACCCTCAATCCACTGAGAGCTCTAGGTAATACTTACCACCTGGCCCAGTGTGTACCTTTGGGGAGCTTTTCTTGCTGGAGTATAATTATTGGCCCAATAATTTACCTAGGAAGGTATACTAGTAGTAGTAGTGGTAGAACTTGGAGCTCTCCACTAGCCTTGTCAGGCGGCGTGCGGAAGGGCAATGGAATGTTCTTTTTCTTTTAAGCCCTGATCGCCTCATGGAAAATTATCAAGATTCTGCCAATCACAAGCCTGCCAATATCAATATTTCCCCTCACCCCCCTTCACAATTAATTACCTTAATATTATTATCCCCTTAATTCTTGGATAATTCATTGAACCTGTCAATTTGAGATTATATTTTAGAAGTAATAAAGGAGCACTTGGCTACTTACTATTGATACTAAAACTAATCCTCTTATTCATCATTACAGATCTCCGGTGGAGGTGGAGCTTCTGGAATCGAATATGAAGATGGCAAACCGCAAGCCATGAAGCGGGGTGTACGGGATAACATGTTCCGCTACATTTGAATCAACACCAGAAAAACTTGGTCGGAGTCTTTTTGGAGTCGCTTGAGTGGGTCGAGTATGGGAATGCTTGAGATCACTTTTTCTGTCCCATACCCCCTTACAGAAATTTCGCTTCTTCTTCATTAACGTAGCAATATAGATACGTATCAATTATGATCTATGTAGATCTAGATATGGGAAGAGAACATGCGATATTCAAGATGCAGTCTGTCACGCTTTTACATGCAGGGAAAGTTGGTTAGTTACTATTTACCTAAACCCGATAGACACTATATATAAACATAACCAGATGAAAGGACACAAGCACGGAATGTAGGGCACCCCTCTCGAACGCCTTTCATACATCAAAGGGGACTCCTCTAGTTCATAAATGGATGAATAATCATTAACACCAAAAAATCACCGCTCCGGCGCTGGATATTGAGCATATTCAAAAATCATTTCACGTCAATACGGGACCACAAGGCGTCTAGACGGCACTAGTGGTTACCCACCATTCCCGCCAGAACGCCAGCGCCAATCACACCACCATCAGAGGCCTCCCGCAAGAAAACTGATTTCCCACTCTTTTGGGGACCGGTTCGCATTATGAGTCGATCGATGGACTGTTGGCACATCTCCTTGAAATTTGGGTAATACTGAATGATGCCACCGGTGTAGGCGACGACGAGTTCCTCCGGACCTGATTGCCAATCCGCAGGAACAGGAGAAGGGGAGATGACAGGTACTATTGGGCCCCGGCTGCCGTTCAGACCATTCGGGCTAGACGCTGTACTCATGGGCATAGGGAATAGATCTAAACTGCCATTGTGTTCAGGGGAGGCAGGACCAGATGCCTGCGGCGTACCCTCGTGGCTGTCAAGTTTCAATTCAATTTCGCCAGCGCAGGCTAGCAAACCGACGACTGCTGCTGCTATTAGTCCGGCAGATCGCCTCTGTACGGCCCTAGCAATCTGTCGGAAAACATCTGCAGTGGTATCATCCCACTGCCAAGTAGCATGTTTTGGTGGAGGTAAAGAACGGCCCAACTCTCGCGTAAGCTCCGTATTCGAACGAGCACGGCCAACCTTGTCTGAGATATATGAGGTTGTCAAAGCATACTCTTGATTCAGTACCGTTGGAAGCGCATTCCGTGGTATCCCGGAAACATTGACCAAGTAGTCGGAAAGGATTATCCGAATTAGTTCACCGATGTATCGACCACCAGTCATATATTCAAAAGGTTGGAAGCCAGGGCGAGCACAGGCGCGATCGAGTTGGTCATCCCACGTGGTGATAATGTTAAGCTCCTTTAGAGGGGGGGCCGCGCCCGAGATTGTCCACTCGGTGTTCACAACAATCTCGGAGGCCTCCGGGTTCTTTGACTTGACCGGTTTCACTTTTGATTCATGTAGAGCACTCATCTTCATCGGAATCGTTGCATTACAGCCTGTGCCGACGATAATGCCCATCGCAACCCGGCTGTTGGGGAGAGATTTCACAGCGTAGGCAAGAGAGGCAAGCGTAGCCACGGCGTCGTTGGTAATGGCGGCAATTTTAAGCTTGGGAAGAGCAAAAAGCTTCCTGCGCTTGGTCGACGGCTCAGATTCATCATTTGGGCGTCTTGTATGCTTTTCGTAGCCGGTTAGAAGTATCTTATGAAGGTTCAGGTCCGAAGTGATGGCGAATCCCTTGCCCATGGGCATGAGGGTGGCCTCAGAGAGAGATTCTTGCCTACCCACCTGTTAGCTCGCCGTACCCAATGCAATTCTGTGGACTTGTGTGTAATGATTGGGTTTCCATGGAAAGACTCACATTATGGGGAAGCTGAAAGTGATGCCCATTTCAAGCTCCTCTGGTATCTTGCCTTTCGTGGCATCCGAACTCAAGCTTTCAGCCACTACTTCCGCAATACAATCGCCAATCCATGCGAATAAGTCCTCTGCCTTATCCTTTTTCAGGTGCTCCTGGATAGGCCAGGCTTTTTCGAGAGTTCGTTTTACACGTTGAATCTGCGCCTTACGAATTGGCCTCTCAGAAGCAGCCGCGGAAGATACATCCACGTCTGGAGTATCTCCTAATAGTTCGATGAAGGCGACTCGCAAGTTACTCCCTCCAACATCGATAGCCAAGTATCGCCCTGTCTCGAGACCAGTGGGCAGTTTCGTCACGGGGGTGGGGAGGAACTGCTGGTCTGAGTTTAGAGCAAGGGACCGGTATGTGCCTGAGAATCGACGGGCAAGCTTATACAGAATAGCCTCATCGAGATACAATGGTGAAAGGAAGTCGTCCACTATTCGCTGGCGTTCTTCGTACGCCCTTACGGAGGGATCCATTTCGATATTATCCTCATCTTGCTCCTCATCCCCATAAAATGGGTCATCGTGCATATATTCATTTTCTTCATCCCTGCATATCTCTGTATGCGCTAGACTGGCAGGGGCCATCATGTTGCGAGAAATCAAGATAATGGCACCGAGCGGGTATATGTTGGGGGGGTGGAGGTTGAGGTATAGCGAAATCGTGACTCACGAGGTTGATGTTCGTATTCAGCGGATGGGTCTCGTGTTTAACAGGGAGCTTTATCGGGATCGAGGACGTTGCCGATAATTGATGTTATATATGTATTCTCGCCGAGGGAAAGCTCATGGGAGGACGAGGAATGAGGAATAAACCCGAGGGAGAGGATATGCGCATGCAAAGTGAGAAGCCAGACTGAAGCGGAGTCTTGGGCGGAAATTGCGGGCAAGCCGACTTAAGGTATGCAATGAGTCTATACAGGATTGGCAAATAGTCAGACACAATGTTACAGCGAATGCCAATGCGGTGACGCGTGTCCGCATAGCTGCAATGGCGAGGAAGAACACAACGGTAACAATCATCATGCAGGGAGCCTGAGTGCACGCCGCAAGAGGACTGGTTATGGACGGGAGAGCTGGCTGTAGGAGATAAAAGGGAAAAGCAAAAAGCACCGTTTACCTCTCACAATATGCTTGAACACATCACCGGGGTTGGATTGGTGGCGGGTGGGTACACAAGGACAGGGTCTGGGAAGAAAAGGAAGGGAAGGGAAGGCGGCAAGAGGGCAAGCAATGAAGTATTATGATTGCTTACGACCAAGGGACGGTGGGAAAGAGACGAGGAAGAAGAGGAAGGGGAAGAAAGAGAGAGAGCGAGAGAGAGTTAGGTAGGTAGGTAGGTAGGAGGAAAAAGGTTAAAAGCCACAGGACCAGCCAGTGACATTATTCCCCACCATTCGGGTGACAAGGCAGGAAGAAAAAAAAAAAATAAAGAGATAAAGGAAAAGCAAAAATAAAATAAAATTAAAAAATAATAAATGAGGGAAACAATGGGGAGACAAGGACAGAGTCGATGCTGCTGGGACGGAGCAATGGGATGCGACCATCAGCCGGACGATGTGACGCTGCCCGGTCGGTTGTATGTCCTGGGACACAACCAACAACTGGAGAGTGATTGCGTTTGCCTTGTTGAGGGACGGTGGATGACTGATTGCTACGATTACTGTGAAAATTTTTTCTTCTTCCTACGAATTTCCTACCGACTAGCAACTCCAGCCCGTCATATTATTATCGCATGTTGATGTGAGTTGTGACTCGAAGTCTAGCGGACTCGGAGTTCCTCCACTTGCTCCGGGTCATCAACATCATCTCAGGTCGAGTCTCCACATGTCTCCAGTCTTGGCTTCCCGGTCCTGGCCTGACTCCTGGCAGGGAACGTGGGAAAAGGCTGAAAAATCCATTAAAAAAAAACTAAAGAAACAAGAAACCGACTAATCTTAGCAGCAATAATAATAAAAGCGAGCAATTAAATGACTCCGCCTCTCCATTAATTAACAGCCGCCGCTATTAAATTGTTCTACACTAACATGATGATTCAACAAACTATTCAGCCATGTGGTCCGAGTAGCTGGTGGGGCGGCTGCCTCCCAAGCGCTAAGCAAAGGTGGTTAACTCGGTATACGGAAATCGATTCAAAACCACCAACTGGTCATGGCTCAGGCAGGAGGAGTTAGACTAGATACCTTTTAGTCCGTCCCCATCAAGTCAAAAGCCCGTAAATTTCCAAGCCCTCAAGCGCCGGGCCTGGCTCCCCAAACACGGAAAATAACCCCAGAACCCTGATTCGTCCAAATGCCCGCGTGGATCGATCGGCGTCATGACCGCGACGTTGGGATGAAACATGTGCCCATGCTGCTAGCTTGATATGAGGTCAGCACTCAGCAGTCTATGGGAGTGCCTCGGTGGCAGTCGCAATAATCAATAATCAGAGGTTATCCGGTCCTCCTCAAGTTGGGCGATACGAGATGGATCGTAAAATCTCGCCTGCCTCGTGGCTCTACAGCCACAGACATGTCAACTGACCCCACAGGTGAGCCGGGCCAAGCGTGTCTCGTCTGTTGGTCAGCAGCCGCCCTGACCTTCAACTAAATAATATCACCTTGGATATTCATTGTCCATTCATCAGTATCAGGATGGATGGTTGTTCCTTATTCCTCCGGAGCACAGTACGGCGGAGGGTTGTGGATTGTGGAACCGGCCAGACACGCAATCCATCCATCATCAATCCTCGGAAGAAAAAGGAACAATAATAATAAGAATATTGTATACCCAAAATATATTTGCTTTCTTTTGTTGGGGTTCCATGGGGCGGACAAGGCTCCATACTCCAAGCTGCACCTCCGAAATCGGAGACCCTTTTGGGTAGTTGGAGATAGACTTGAAGCAAGCTTTCCTTGCTATACCACCCGCGATAGCAACGGCGGTTAATTAACCAGACCACAACCTGAGGAACCCTAGTCCCTTAGCCTCTCCAAAGTTAGGTTGTTTGCGACAGCCCATTATTGATAGCAGGTCCTATCTACCTCCCTCGTAGCCTTTCAGAATCAAGGCTCAAGCATCCATGCCACGGAAAATAATCATACCCTTGCTGGTTAGGCGATTCCCAAGAAACCATGTTACTTCCCTGGGCTGCCGGAGACCATGGAGTGCAGTAGTGCATATAGAGCAGCAAATAGAATCGAGACGGCAATTTCGACCGTTTCAGAAGATAGTTCGTGCGCAGGATTTTTGATGTCGTCAACAATAAAAATGGTTTGAGCCCCTCCAGCAACAATTTGATGTTTTCCAGGCGTTATTCCGGCATAGACTCTTCTTCGTTGAAAAGAAATACAGTGTCTATAGAACAACCGTTCGTTCCCCTTCCTTGTTTGATAGGTCAACAGTCTGAACGTTTCTAGTTAAATCAAGGACTTGGTTTAACCAGAGAATGTCATTCTGCCATCAGGTTTGCACTCTTATGGATGGGATCATAATCATCATATGTCAATAAGGCACAGTGACTCACGATTCATACACCCATAGGCGATGGACTAGGTCTATCCCAGGCCCACTCTGACCGTGTTTGATCCACTTCGCGTCGAGTGTGCTGTAGTTAGTTATTATTTTGCAGTCTGTGGCGCTTGATAGGATTCGATGTCGGTCATAGCTCGAATATGCCGTGGTCTTTGCTCCGTGCTAAGACTGCCACTCCCACTGCAACGCTGATCCAACATCGGTTAAAGGCAATGCACGTTAGCTGGAATGCCTAGCTTGCTTCTGAGATGATGTCTATTTTCGAATAGATAGCTTTCAAGGCACCCGACTATTACCGAAGAGTAATCCGCAAGTCTTGGTGCTGTGGGCTCGGCCGGTTGATGAGATTTTTTCGAGTGTAACCTTTTTTGTCCCGATGTGGTGTTGGTCTTTCTCCGCAGTCGCATCAGATCGTAAGCTTCCCCCCCCCACATCCCTACCTCATCATATCCCATCGCCTCCCGGACCACAATACTAGGTATCGTCCACACCACGCGTAGTTGATGCTAACCAATCATGGAGAGATCAAAAAATCAGTACAAACATGACAGTTTGTACTCCGAAATCCCGGTAGCTACCGTGTCGCGCTCAGGCAGGACCGGACGCGACCGGATCATCAGCTGGAGTGCAGCATTCTTGGGTATCTTCTCCCTACTGTTTTTGGCTGCACACTGGTTTTCAATTCCCATTTCCAGCTTCAAATTTCATTCTTGCCATAAACATGGGACAGTTCGACGTGATATCCTATTACAGAACAGCGAGGGAGTACCCTTGATGGATGCTCTCTCACATGGCTTCAAAACACCCGAGAAACCATTAAGCCAAGGCGTCCCACTCGAGGCTCACATCATGAGCAAATGCCCCGATGCTCAGTACTGCCTACAGAAACTTGTCGTTCCTACCATGGAACAAGTCAGCGATAAGGTTGATTTCGAATTGTCGTTTATTGCGAGGTAAGTGGAGACATGACAATACCTAGTCCATGACATCCCCCAAACATCTAACGACATTACTAGCGTATCCAACAAATCCTCAGATGTAGAGTGCATGCATGGCCCTGCCGAATGCATCGGCAATATGCTCATGCTCTGCGCTGCGAATCTCCCGTTCCCACCAGACAGTGAGGCGGCTAGATTAGAGGGCTCGCGCACCCCAACAATCCGATCTCTTGGTTTTGCGAACTGCCTCGTTGGCTCATACTCTGATATTCCAGACAGATCCTTGGTTGAGGGTTGTGCCTGGCGGCATGGGATTGACTTCGATGCCCTTAACGAATGCGTTAGCCAACAAGACGATGATTTCCACTACAACGAACGAACACCACTGAGCGGAATTTCCCTACTCCGCAAAAGTGCCCTCCACAGTGCCGAGCTTGGAGTTAGAACAAGCTGCACTCTTCGTCTGGATGATACTATCTGGTGTGTCCGTGATGGCGGAGTTTGGAAGGATTGCGCCAAAGGCGGCGAAGGTAGCGAAGTGACAGTACTTGCTGAAGAAATCAATCGACTCTGGAAAGAGAGGAATTGACGATCCTTGGTTAATAATATTTTTAATTTTGAGTGGGCTATGTAATGTATTGCTAGTTGAAGCGAATTAGCCCTCCGCCTAATGCTAATAATAATGATAAACACAGTCTCCCTTTTATATGAGTTTTAGATCTCTTGCTGGGAGCAAGCACATATCTCATTCTTCTTAGACCTGGGTAACTTGGGCCGCTTAGCTATACAACAAGTCTTTAGTTCAGCCAATTCTAGCTGCTTTGTTGTTTACCATTTTTTTTAATGTCGTATGGTGATTGTTTTGCTCAGGAATCATATCATTTTGCTAGTCTTTCACTCTCGCGAGAATAGTTCTTCTTCTTCTTCTTCTTCTTCTTCTTCTTCTTCTTCTTCTTCTTCTTCTTCTTCTTCTTCTTCAAGCCAGCAAGTAATCCTCAAGGCAGTTGCCACTACATCATCTATCTTGGAAATGGAAATGAAGTACAGAATGAGAGGTTATGATTTTCAAGAGAAAATTAATGTCCCTAAATACACAATGGTTTGCTCTTTGATAATCAAAAGGCAGAGTTGCCATTCACTTTGAAATATTTTAGTATTATCCTCTCACAAATAACACACCTTGAAAAAACAACAAACTTTTACCCATGTCGTTGTTCCCTAAACACATCATCTCCACATATGAAACCCCTTCACTTAGACGTTCTACACCTCTATTATCCCATCATATCTCACACTACTCGTTCTTCTCTCTACTAAGTTGATTGGAATACCGCAGAAAAGCAGACAACAACCATGTCAGCCTCTCATGATCACCGCTTCAGTGGTATCACTCAGTTAAAGAAAGTAGAGGATCTAGTACGCAAGTACCAGAAAATCAACAGTCCAAGCCCTGTCATGAGGGACATCCTTAAAAGCTCCAATGGGTATAGACTTCTCGTCGGCGCTATTCGACGCCAGGTTTCCCTCGTCAAATGTCGCTCCCAGGAGTTCGAGGAAGGACAGGTCACGATATATGATAGGGCCCTGATTTTGCTTTCAAAATATGGAGAGGACCCGGCTGACCCTGGAGCCCTTGAGCTCTATCTGACCGAGTTCCTTGGAATTGTCCCTATCGGCGCTCTCTCTGATGGCAAAGATACGGTCGCCAGCCACATCGAGCTACATGATGTCCTTACCGGAGGCAAGTCAAAGATCTCCATTTCAGTTGTGTTATCGATATCTTACTGACACTCCAACTCCTGTATTAGCGAGAGGTGCAAACGAGATTTCGGCTACGCACGAGCGGCCCCCTCGAGATCAGATACACACATCTACCACTGGCAATGGGAAATCGGATGAGGCTCTCCACTACAACAATCCTAGTAAGGACCACGAATTGAACGAACCCAAGACTAGCGGAAAGTCAGACAAAGACGAAGGACAGCGTCATGATAAACTTGAAAGAATGCTCGAGGTCTATCGCCAAGCCAAGGATGAATACTTCAGCATGACAGATACAGCCGGGCCCGAGATTCTTAGTGCTGTCCGATTCCTTCGGGATACCGCTGAGAATGTACTGCGGTATCTGCACTCAAACGATCTCTCTGGTCATGCTTGTGTTTCGGACCTAGAGCGCGTCTTCGCCATCGCAAGAGACAAAACGGCCGAGCTTTGGGGGCGGAAGAGGCATTTTGAGGATGATACTGACAGACGGAGCCGGAAGAGGGGTCGTCGGGTTATAGATTCATATCGCCCTCAGCGAGGCAGACGTTAGGTTTGGAATGTTGGTATTGATGCCCGTGTTGTACTATATGATCCGGATTTCTGGAGTTTGTTGTTATCGGAGAAGGGATCCCTTAAGGTTTACGGTTTCCTCCTCGTTTTTACTTTACCAATTTGCGTCTTTTTTCCCCCTTCGCCTTTGTTTTTTTCTTTTCTGTTTCTTGCCACCTGCATGCAGGATGATCGACTGAGGGATTAACGGTAGAATCCTGATGCCCCCTATTGGCTGGATCTTAGCGCAAATAAGAATCACGGGGAAGAGTCACACACACACAGGAGGAGCTGCACGTGCCACCAGGCTAAATGTATTCGAGGTATTTTATGGCTTCAACTCTTCGCTCAGAAATAATTTTGTCAATTTCCGTGTTGCGACCACCCACCCCTGCTTCACCCGATCAGCTGTACCGAAGGACTAAGAATGGAACTCTAGGCAACGTAGCCTCGTACCACTTGTTGAGATGACCTCCCCACGGCCCTCCCTAATCGGGGTCGCATCTGAGAGCAGCGGATCATCTGCGAATGTTCAATACACCCCTGTTTCCGACAGATCGTTGGATGAACGGTCATCGCCATATCACGCCCGTCATCTATCTGGCTCTTTGAGGGTGCAGACCGATTTTGGCACGTTAGGGAACCATGTCTCTGATAATGATGAAATTGACGAAGAGTTCAACTACAATGATGAAGCGCAACCCAAGTTCTACCAACCTAGGTACCCTCGGTACACAGAAATAGAGGAGAAGCAGGTTGTAAAGAGGTTCGATCGCAGGCTTGTTCCGTTTCTCGCTCTTCTTTACTTGCTTTCCTTTCTAGACCGTTCGAGTACGTGCATTAGCTCCCCTCCTCCTTGATGTTGTCGTATTGAAGAGCGTCTATTGACATGAGTTTAGATATTGGAAATGCCAAAATAGCAGGTCTCATGGATGATCTGCATCTTTCGTCTTCACAGTATGAGTGGCTTCTTACAGCGTTTTATATCACCTACATTCTCTTCGAATGGATGACTCTGCTTTACCGGATTGTACCCGCCCACGTTTACATTTCCCTGTGCGTCTGTGGCTGGGGACTTGTGGCATCATTTCAATCTTTAGCTACTTCCTTTGGGACCATGGTGTTTCTGCGGGCGGCCCTCGGAGTCACCGAGGCGGCGTTTGGGCCAGGCGTCCCATTCTACCTGTCGTTATTCTATAAGCGTGAGGAGCTTGCGTTTCGAAACGGGCTTTTCGTCTCTGCGGCGCCGTTAGCTTCGTCATTCGCCAGCACCCTAGCCTGGTTAATTGTGAAATCCAGCAGTGACGGACCGATTGCCCCGTGGCGGACGCTTTTTCTCGTGGAGGGGTTTCCGAGTGTAATCGTTGCCGTCTTTGCCTGGTTCCTGATCCCCGACTCGCCTGGAACCGCATCATTCCTCGAGCCCCGGCAAAGGATGGCAGCCCACGTGCGAATGGGAGGCAGAAAATCAGAGCATCCCGGTCACCAGGGAAAATTCAACTGGGGTGAGGTTGGGAAGACTTTGATGGATCCCAAATCGTATATTACAGCTGTGAGTGCTTTATCCTCTTGTACGCGGGCTGTTTTATTAACATTTTCATTTAGTTCATGTTTTTCAGTTGCAATGTTGCATTCAGTTCCATGCCCGTGTTTCTACCAACCATCATACAAGAGTACGTGTAGTGCCCTCCTCTCGATCCATTTATTGGCCATGAACTAACAAGAATGCTCTAAAGCATGGGCTATTCCTCCCTCAACGCACAAGCTCTCAGCGCACCCCCGTACCTAGTCGCATTTGTCATAGTGCTGGTCACTGCCTATTTATCAGACCGCAGTCGGTCACGAAGCCCGTACCTCATCACACATGCTACGGTATCCTCCCTGGCCTATCTGGTCATCGCCCTCACGGGCCACTTCCACGAGCACATGTCTACGAACGTCCACATCTTCATCCGATACCTCTGCGTCTACCCGGCTACCGCCGGGTTTTTCTCGGCCATCACACTGATCATCACCTGGTCAATGGACAACCGCGTCGCCAAGGAAGGCAAAGGCGCAAGTGTGGCCATCCTCAATGTCATTGGCCAGTGTGGTCCTCTCCTTGGGACCCGGCTGTACCCCAGTACGGACGGACCTTGGTATGTGCGCGGGATGGCAGTCTGCGCGTTTTTCATGGGGGTGGTGGCTCTCCTAGCCTTCGTGCTCAGGGTTAGTTTGCAAAGAGCCAACCAGGCTGGAGGCAGTGGTGACGACGCTGCCGGAGAGCGCGAGGTGCTCATGGGCGGCCGCTTGACTATCACCAATAATGAGGAACGATTTACGTATATTATATAGAGTTGGGATACCCTATCTCTGGCTAAGCATTACTTGTGAAAATATTTGCCTGCTGGATAAACAAAATACATCGCCACAAAACACTTTTTGCCAGTTTCTCGGATTATACCCTTTTTACGACTACCATTGGCGCGCTTCAAAGAAGAAAAAAGAGAGAAAAAAACAAAAACAAAAACAAAAGATAAACAAAGCGCAAAAGATAGCAGTTCTGATACACTGAACAACCCCTCAATTTTCGTCGCCTTTTCTTCATCGCTCAACTCCCAAGACAATATTATTATATATCATGCATTATGTATAAAATGACCTCCTTTCCTCGCCAGTGCCTTGCCAGCCTCGCCAATTGATAAATCACCAAGCCGTATGCCCCCCATCAATCAATATCGTACTTCCCGTCATGAAGCTACTCGCGTCACTCAACGCAAACAACGCCGCCCCCCGAAACTCCTCCGGCGTCGCTAACCGCCCCAACATATTCTCTGCCTCCCACACAGCCCTCGACGCCGGATTCTGTTGAAACACCTGCTCCACCATCGGCGTCATAATATGGCCGGGACACAGACTATTCACCCGGATCCCATGCCGCCCCCACTCCATCGCCAGACACCGCGAGAGCTGAATCACCGCCGCCTTCGACGAGTTGTACACCGGTGACGTCATGCCCTTATTCGCGATGAGCCCGCTCATGCTCGCAATCAACAGAATCGACCCCTTCTGCTGGTAATTGAACATCTGGCGCGCCGCGGCGGTCGCCGAGTTGAAGACCCCGTTGTAGTTGATCTCCATGACCTCCTTCAGGGCGACCTGCGAGTGCTCCAGGGCGCTCTGCAGGTGGTTGATCCCCGCCGCGGCGATCATGCCGTCTAGTCGGCGGTTCCGCGCGGCGATCTCGCTGAAGACGTTGTTGACTTCGGATTCGTTCCGGATGTCCAGGCGGTGGTAGTGCAGGCTGCCGCCGTAGTTGGTTTCGGCGTGTTCTTTGGCAGTGGTGAAATCGGGGTGGGGGGTTTCGAGGCGGTCGATGCAGTGGACTTTTTTTTTTAATCCGATGGTTTTTGTTAGTGTTGGTTTGGTTTAGCAGGTATAAGTATGGGTTGGGAAGAGAAAAGGGGGGGTTACCCTTTGCGCCAGCTTCCATGAGTGCCTCGGCCATGGCGAGGCCGAGACCTCGTCCTCCGCCTGTGACGACGAAGACGCGGTCTTCGAGGTCGAATTCACGGAATCGGTGCGGTTTAGAGGGTTCTTTCAGCGGTGGGATCCGGGTTTGGATGTGATGGTCTCCGTGGGGGGTGGCGGTCGAGACGGTGGAATAGGCCAGCCTGGTGAATGGGTGAGGCCTGGCGTACGGGATACGAGTCCATGATGATCGTGCTGAAGCTAGCGACGATATCGAGAGCAGCGACCGGGTAGTTGTGCTGCGCATGGCTACGTGTGGGAGGTATTGAGTAAAGAAAGGGGATTAAGATATGCTCGAGAAGGGGGGGAAGAAGAACAACCACAGTAACGAAAGTGGCAAAGTACAGGAAAGGAGGAAAAGGGAGTGGGAGGAGGTACTATATTAGAAAGATAAATGCTATGTTCAAAATTGCGACTGTTATACTCGGTGGTAGAAAGAGGGTGATCGAGGAGGAGGAGGAATCTGGGGTTTACTTTATACTTCACCCGAAAACGACCAGTGGAAAAAGATGCCCAGCTGATAAATGCTAATCATAATAAAAGAAAAGTAGAAGAAAAAAATAATAGACCCCCGCGTGATCAATGTCGATGGAGACTGCTTTCACGATGACTTCAATATCGACCGCGACCCAGACCCAGACCGCACATGTACTGGAGAGCTTCCACGGTACTGCACGGTCAGCCCTGCACAGCTTGCACGCAATACAAATAGTCCAGAAATGAGCAGAAATATGTTCGCTACTGCATTTTCCGGACAAGAAATGTAGAGTACTCTACTATTATACCATCAGGATGCCGTAAGAAATAGCTAGAATACTGTATTTGATAAGGATGAACTACCAAGCAATGAAGCCAAAAGAGGAGCATCGTGAGAATCATCGTGACTTGTTCGGGGGTGGTTACATTGGGTGGCTGAAGATGGGGAATTCAATTCTACTATTTTCCATTTTTGAATTTTCAATGGATCAGTTGATCGCAAATCCTGCAGTTCCATTGAGTGGAATGGTCCACATTACTATCATATTTCTTTTTTTCACTTTTTACCTACATATTATTTCCATTGGGATAGCCCAGTCGGGGGGGAACCGAGTGGATCATCTTTCTATACTCTACTCTCAACCTGACAATCATCACAACCATATCGGCTATCCTTAGATGATACCTACTAAGATATTAATTAAATGTCTTATTGAGAGGATATGTTCCGGCCTCCCATCCCGAGGAATGCCAGCTTTATCCAATGGCGCTCTCGGCATCGGAGAACTAACTGGTGGTAGTTGGAGACTCGTAGTGGTGGTGTAATCCATTCAACCTCAATAGAGTTTCTCTCGTTTCATGGGTCGAGACCGTCTTTGTTAATCTTTCGAGACCTTGAAACTTGGTTCTTCCCCATGGGCATACTAACTATAGTAGTGCCACCTTCTAGTAGCTTATTTCGATTTCTAATTGGGACCCCTCACCCCCGGGCCGGATAGCAAGCATACCTAGTACTACCTACCTAGCAGGCCTAATAGGTAAGTAGTACTCTCTCAAGGGGCCCTGAGCAAGTCTCCGATCAGTCTCCTATATTGAGGAAGCCATAAGGAAAGAGAACCTTTAGAAGGCCTCCAGGCCGGCTTGTTGCCGTGCACAGCCAGATAGGGTACGGTACTTTTGACCCAACAGGAGTACGAAGAATTTGAAAATCACTGGATCTGCGAGAGAAGGTTCTCGCATAATCTAGAGCCTAACCTAGCTTTACCTTGCATAAGAGGTCTGAGGTAGATTAACTACAGTAGGTAGTTTGGCCAGATATGTCTCTCGAGGACATACCTGTCAAGCTGAAGAATCTAGCTAGGGCCTCACGATCGGGTTACCCGTTTAGGAAACCGAGATAGATGCCTTAGGTACAACCCACAGCGTGATCATGTGTATCTTCTGAGTTTACCATACTCTGTAGGAGTCTCGCGTTCTCTTCTTTTAGGTGGTGGTTTCGGCTGGGCTTTACCCCGGAATAAAGAAATAGAGGGTATCATTAAACCCCTGGTTGGTTTCTTTTTCTCTCTCTCTTTCTCTTTCTGGTGATCCCGTTTCAGGTATACATACCAGACTTACTGGGATCAACTCATCAGGAACCGAACCCACTATAAGATCGCCCCCAGTAACTCCGATATCATAAAACATTACCTGGGCCCACATAATCAATCTTGATGGAGAAGTAACATTTCTTATTCTTTGAGGCCGATATAATGATTCAGTCTATATGTCACACCACGGGAAGGTGAAGTCCATACCGACTGCTCTGTTGGTCACTGTTGGGGGGAGGATTAAGGAGCCTCGGCCCTGTTTACTCCCTCTGGCCTGTCAATTCCCAGACTCTACTCGCTGCTGTGAAGTAGGTGTTCCGAATATCAGAATACGTGGTGATGATTTACTATCTAGGATTACTTGCTGTATCGTAAGAATTCTATTTCTTTTTTTTTCCCTGGGAGTATGATGCAGGCCAGAGGGAGTAGAAATTGCGATGGAGAAGAGAGAATGGTGGAGGAGGAAGATTAAATATTGGAGGAAGCGATGAAATGAATTGGGAATAATAACAGAGCACAACATCATTCACGCGCAATAAACACTTCACGAATGAATTGCTTTGGGCGAGCTAGGCTACTTCTACCTATTAGGAGATGAAAGCAAAGGTGGGAGTTGACTTCATCGTGCAGTGCAAAATTGACTAGGACACAATTATCTGGCATCACCTGGTGCTACAGCTTGCACTCGTTGACGACTGCTTCTTCCTCAACAGACTTGCCTCTCCGGGTCATCCCCTAGGTAGGCTAGGCTAATTCCCAGTCGCATTTCCAAAGTCTAGCTTCATCAGCAGTCGATCTACACCTGCCGCCTTGCGCGGCACATACGCGCCCGCACTGCTACTCGCCCCTGGGCCGATCGACCAGTTCCCATGACTATTCTTCGCCAGATCGAATATCTTTCGTCCCTCTTCGGCTCGGCTGTCATCGATATCGCGTAGTCGGGCCGCGACCTCCTTCATCCCGGCCTCGACATCCCCCCGTGCCGCACGGAGCGCTCGCCAGACTTCTCGTTCTTCGTTGACGTAGTCAACTAGGGCATCGACCACGCCCTCGTCGGTTTCTAGGTCCATGTTGCGTTGGATCATTTCGAGGCGGATGACAAGGGCGATGAAATGGTCGACCTTGGTCAGTAAGGACCGCAGGGCCTGGGTGAATGGAGTGTCGGTGAGAAAAAGGGACTGCACGAGCGAGAAAAGGTATCGACGGTGAGCGGCCGTCAGGGTCTCCGGGTCGTGGCTTTTGGGACTAGGCGTCTCTGTTCCCAAGTCCGACCGAGCTTCTATCACCAAGGCGTGATCGATGGTCTTGGTTTTCGACGAAGAGGAAGTCCCCGGTCGGGACCCCGAGGCGGAGCCCGTATCAGATGTCCCGGCTTCAATCCAATCCCGGAAGTGTTGCCAAGATCCGTTGATGACTTCTCCTTGGAAGAAGCTTCCTATCTCTGATAGTACGAAGAGGGACGCACTGCTTGTCGCCCAGATGGCCCGCATCTGCGAAATTCGACTGTTGTCCCTCTCCCTGCCCATTCGAAGTCTGCTTTGGCCAAAGGCGCTGTTGCTCCGAGGCGGACCCCAGGGTGAGGGGTAGCTTCTTCGTAACGACGTGTGTTTCCAGAGATCACCTAGGCGGATTTGTGCCCGTCGAATACCTAGTAGGTAAGAGTGAATCTTTGAGTAAACGGAGATATCGGATGTAGAAAGGAAGAGGTCCAGCGGAGGGCGGACTTGGACCTGAAGCAATGTGGGAGAGGGAAACAAGAGATCATCAAACGAAACACTGGATGTTTCTGCCACCAGCTCATCCCCAGCGCCCCCCGTAGAGGACTGTGTAGCCTGACCTCTAGAATTTATTTTTAATCGGAGAAGATCCCTAGCAAGATCCAGCTCGTCGTCGGCAGGATCTTCTTCATTTTGCAGTGAGTATAGCTCAGCCCAGGTCTGTGTCAGCGCCGTCACCACATCACCCTCCTTAATAACAATGCCGTCTAGGCCCTCTGACACCGTGTTTCTAGACGCCGCGCTTTCCGATTTCCGTTGTCTTTCATGTAGGCGCGTATCGGCGTGTGCAACTAATGCTGTCGCAAATTCTCCTCGTCTTAAGAGTAAAAAGTCGTGTAGGAGAGAGAGAATCTCGAGGATTTTGGGTAGCGGGAGTAGTTTTGAAAGGGTGCTCTGCGACAGTGACAACCTAATGGAATCAATTGCGCTAGTCAATCGAGCCGCTGCAATCGGCGACTTCAATGCGGCAAGATGGTCGATATGTTCTCCATGTAGGGTGACCGGGGACGTTAGAAGGTCACTTGAAGTATTTCCGGTGAAAGCTCCCCGCTTAGCTCGAATAAGATTTAAAGTCTTGCCGACGAATAAGATAGATGACGCCGTATGTGGAGAGACAAACTGTGGTAGCAACTCTGTGTGGATGACAAAATGCGTCGCGGAGCCAGTCCGGTCGTTTTCATGCCCGCTGTCCGCTTGGATGAAGAAATCATCCTTGCCCAGAATTGGTAGGTTTCCATAGAGCAGCCACGTAGATAGCTGCCTCATCCAGGCCGTTTCCGCTGCACTGACAAGGTGTACCGCCATTTCTTCAATGTCGACATAGCCGGTTTGCGCCTCCCCTCGAAGGTGGTCGATCAACCGAGCACCAGTGCAATTTTGAGGGGTGTTTTTTTCGTTGCCAGGTTGAATAAAACGTATAATTTCCCAAAGCCATTCGAGCCGCCGTGTCCACGGGGAGAACTCGCCGACAATGGTGGCTAACGGGACGATTCCGTAACCTCCGACATAGCCGCTATCCTCGACCAGAATCGCTTTCTCGACTTCGAGTATCTTCTTCTGAAATCTACCTAGGTGCTGTGAGCTGATAGAGGTTGAAACGGCCCGGCATATGACTGAGGGGTGTGAGGAAGAGATCAACGCCGTATGCGATTGGAGCTTTGCATGGAGACGGCTCAAACGGGCAAGGGAGGAGAGGAGGGCTTTTTCCGGGGGCGACAAAAGCGGAAAAGATTCTTCAGCGACGGTATCTTCCTCCGTTTGGAAATTGAAGAGAGGCGACTGCTGGCCCGAGAGGGAGAGTAGTATCTCGTGGAGCATTCTGGTTGAAGTTCGCTGTTGATGGGTCAGCTCAGATCGATAATGATGTTTTCTCGTGGCTGCTTTCGACCACTGACACTAATCGAAATGGCAGGTCCCCGCTCTGTATGGACTTATGGCGTTGCCAGTACAGAAGGCTGCTTCCAAGAATCTCGAATCGACACATGTAAGGTAACTGGGAGAGCAATTCTTGTCATGGGAGCTGAGTTCCGGCTTGCCCAACTATTGCGTTGCGTCGCGTCGCGTTGAGTTTTGGCGATTAGTTCAAATAAAGAATTTGGCGAAGGAATGATGTTTAATCTCGAGGCCAAATTCTTCTGATTCCGTCATTTGGAAGCATCCGCATAGTTAAGCTAGAGCGAACTCCTGCAGTCATCCCATCGTCGTCATTTGCTGTGGTTCACTCAATAATTGTTGATGTCCCATGTCCTTGCCTAAGGCAATCCTGCGTTATCGCCTGAACCTCACCTGCCTCACCGCCTCTGGGTGGAGGTGGGGCTTTAGCCAATCGCCACGCGGTATACTGCTGAGTCATCTCAAGCACCCAGAACGGCAAGGTTCGTAACCTGAGGCAACCAACCAGGTGGCAGGGCAGATTAAATGTTCCCCTCTTGAGGTCGTAAGGTTGTTGTTCATCGCTGACTGATGCTCTTTAAACGCCGCAACAGCCTCCATTAGTGATCATCTTTCTTTCTCTTTCGTCATTCTGCCATCGTTCTTCTCTCTGTTTTCCCCTCTGACCACTACTTTGTTCGCTTTCTCCCCCCTCATCTAGAGAGAGGAATCTACCCAGTTTCTCCTGCTCTTACCCCACCTTGCCAGCTTGTCTTTAGCTGTCCCCGGCGCCCAAACCTCCGCCTGCAGTTGGTTCTTCGCCGCTCTTGCCCCTCTTGGGTCTGCACTCTGAGCTGTGGACACAAGTCGATACTGTTGGAAAGTCTTGCCTCCAAGCAAGACTTCCATCTCTATTCCTTCACCATTTCCTCCAATCTTCCCGTTCGTGACGCTGCGAAGGTGGGAAAGCGAAGAGCGTCTGTCGAATCAGAACTTCGACCAGAAAAGAAAGTCATGACGGTATGCCCCTACTTTTCTTATGCTATATACTTCTTGATCGGCTCTAATATCCGATGAACACTAGGACTCCACTATGCAGATCGATACGCCCCAGCAGGCACCTATCGAACAAATCAAGCATGGCGAAATCGATGAATCCTTGTACAGCCGACAGCTGTATGTGCCCGCTGAAACCCCCATCAACCACTACTGAAGCTTTCGGAATAACTCAGTTGACACTATCTACTTAGGTATGTCCTTGGACATGAAGCTATGAAACGGATGGGTTCCTCAAACGTCCTCATTGTCGGCCTGAAGGGACTGGGTGTCGAAATCGGTAGGTCGATCAATCCAGCAACACGCTTGACACCCTATTGTTAACATTTCCAGCCAAAAATATCGCCCTTGCTGGTGTCAAGTCCCTCACATTATACGATCCCGCCCCCGTCGCCATCTCAGATCTCTCCTCCCAGTTCTTCCTCCAGCCACAAGATGTTGGCAAGCCCCGCGCTGAGGTGACCGTCCCCAAGGTTGCCGAGCTGAACTCATATGTCCCCGTCACAGTCCATGAGGGTGGTAATATTGCGGATAATTTGGAACAGCTGAAGCGCTATCAGGCAGTCGTCTTGACCTCGACGCCGCTCAAGGATCAGCTTACGATTGCCGACTTCTGCCATAAGAACGGCATCTACCTTACCATCACCGACACATTCGGCCTTTTTGGATACCTTTTTAACGATTTTGGAAAGAATTTCACCATTGGGGATGCTACAGGTGAGGAGCCTGTGAGCGGGATTGTCGCCGACATCGACGACGAAGGCCTGGTATCGGCGCTAGACGAGACTCGACATGGTTTGGAAGACGGTGACTATGTCACATTTACCGAAATCAGGGGCATGGAAGGCTTAAATGGCTCTGCTCCTCGGAAGGTCACCGTCAAAGGTCCTTACACATTCACAATTGGAGATGTGTCCGGCCTGGGCTCATACAAGGGCGGTGGTCTCTTCACCCAGGTCAAGATGCCCAAATTCGTTGACTTTGAACCTCTATCCGAGCAGATCAAAAAGCCCGAGCTTCTGGTTTCGGACTTCGCCAAATTTGATCGACCTCAGCAGCTACATATCGGAGTTCAAGCTCTTCACAAGTTTGCGGAGGTCCATGACGGCCAATTCCCTCGACCCCACAATGAGAGTGACGCTGAAGAAGTGCTGAAGATCTCCAACGAGCTAGCTTCCAGTCAGGAAGAAAAGGTTGAGCTGGATGAGAAGCTCATCAAGGAGCTGAGTTATCAGGCCCGCGGTGATCTTAATGCCTTGGCCGCTTTCTTCGGAGGAGTTGCGGCTCAGGAGGTACTCAAGGCAGTGTCAGGAAAGTTCAGCCCCGTGCGCCAATGGCTTTATCTCGACTCGCTGGAGTCTCTCCCTACTTCAACCACCCGCTCCGAAGAGGCTTGCAAGCCTCTAGGCACTCGATATGATGGTCAGATTGCCGTCTTTGGCAAGGATTTTCAGGATAAGATCGCCAATCTTACCCAGTTCCTGGTCGGTGCAGGAGCTATTGGCTGTGAGACACTGAAGAACTGGGCCATGATGGGTCTGGGAACTGGTCCTAAAGGAAAAATCTACGTCACTGATATGGATCAAATTGAGAAGAGCAATCTCAACCGACAGTTCCTGTTCCGAAGCAAGGATGTCGGCAAGCTCAAGAGCGAATGCGCTTCCGCCGCTGTTGAGGCCATGAACCCTGACTTAAAGGGTAAGATCGTGGCGTTCAAGGACCGTGTCGGACCCGACACTGAAGATGTCTTCAATGAGGAATTTTGGGAGCAGCTCGATGGTATTACCAATGCCCTTGACAATGTTGATGCGAGAACCTACGTCGACCGCCGTTGTGTTTTCTTCCGAAAGCCCCTTCTCGAGAGCGGCACTCTTGGAACCAAGGGAAATACTCAGGTCGTTCTCCCACGCATCACTGAATCCTATTCCAGCTCCCAAGATCCGCCGGAGAAGTCCTTCCCGATGTGTACCCTCAAGAGTTTCCCCAACCGAATCGAGCACACGATTGCTTGGGCCAGAGACCTGTTCCAGACGTACTTTGTTGGCCCCCCGGAATCGGTCAACATGTACCTGTCGCAGCCGGATTTTATCGAAAAGAGCCTTAAACAGGCGGGCAGTGAGAAGCAGACTTTGGAGAATCTCCGAGACTTCTTGGTGACCGAGAAACCGTTGACTTTTGATGACTGTATTGTATGGGCTCGTCATCAATTCGAATCCCAGTACAACAACGCCATCCAGCAACTACTCTACAACTTCCCTCGAGACTCCACAACCTCCTCCGGTCAGCCTTTCTGGTCCGGGCCCAAGCGTGCTCCGACTCCATTGAAGTTCGATAGCACCAACCCTACCCATCTTGGGTTTGTCATTGCTGCAGCAAACTTACATGGCTTTAACTATGACATCAAGAACCCTGGTGCCGACAAAGAATACTACAGGAAGGTTGTCGACAACCTAATCATCCCTGAATTTACACCGAGGTCGGGTGTGAAGATCCAAGCTGATGAGAATGAACCTGATCCAAATGGTGGAGCAGGTGGATCTTCCTTCGACGACGGCGCCGAGATTCAGCGTCTTGTAGACTCCCTTCCATCCCCCAAGTCGCTTGCGGGATTCCGCCTAAACCCGGTCGAGTTTGAGAAGGACGATGATACGAACTATCACATTGATTTTATTACGGCCGCTAGCAACCTCCGTGCTGACAACTATGACATCCCCCAGGCAGACCGCCACAAGACTAAGTTCATCGCTGGCAAGATCATCCCTGCCATTGCTACAACTACCGCACTGGTCACGGGTCTAGTTGCCTTGGAGTTGTACAAGATTATTGACGGCAAAGACGACATCGAGCAATTCAAGAACGGGTTCGTGAACCTGGCCCTCCCATTCTTCGGGTTTAGTGAGCCTATTGCAAGCCCCAAGGGCAAATATCAGGGCAAGGAAGGTGAGGTGACTATCGATCAGATCTGGGACCGCTTTGAAGTGGAGGATATTCCCCTACAAGACTTCCTCAAGCACTTCTCGGACCTTGGTCTCGAGATCAGCATGGTCAGCTCAGGCGTCAGCCTGTTGTATGCCAGCTTCTACGGCCCATCTAAAGTCAAGGACCGTCTTCCCATGCCGTACGTATTCCTCCTCTTCCCCTGTTATGGTCTGGTTTTCGCTAATGTTTGTTTGTACAGAATGAGCAAACTGGTAGCGCATATCAGCAAGAAGCCTGTCCCCGATCATCAGAAGAACATCATCTTTGAAGTTACCGCCGAGGATCAAACGGAGGAGGATGTAGAGATTCCATATGTAATGGTGAAGCTGAGGAAGTAGAGAGGAGATTCGCAAAAAAAGAAGCCGGCCCTTGAATTACACCAAATCATACAACATACACTCCACCCACCTTACATACCGATTTAGAGAAGCTTGAATGCCAGCCCGGTTATAATGTTACATCCCACATTCAATCTGCTTACAGTAACCCAAAGGACCGTAGGCCTAAGGTCGTAAGGTAGAGACGTATTAGCAAAGATTTTGTCAGCTTTTTTTAGGTTAGTAATAAGAATAGTGGCTCATTAACTCACTCAGCATCAGCTAATCAGCGTATCAGACGTCATTCCCGAAAAAGCTCCCCGCACCCCCTCCAAAGCTCTCTCCTACCTATATTATTGCCAACGCCAGCGTCCTCCAAACCTCAACTCGATCTCTTCTTTTTCTTCATGTTTATTGCCCTACGGAGATCCCAACAGGTTTCTTCGTATATCGCATCATCCAGACTCGTTGCACGTCTTTCTAGTATCACTACCCCCTCCAGAAGCTCTTTTTTTGTCTCCGCATCGCCGATCACTCCAACCAGAAACATGGCGGTTCGTTCCCAAAATAACTTGGCTCTTCATCTCAAAATACTGATTTCTCATTGATTCATGCAGACAGGCAATGTGAATAAGATTACCGACTGGGTTAATCCCGCCGACAAGTCGGGTGAATTCAAGCGTCAAGTATCGTCTTTCCGCAGTTGGATCTCCCGGGAACCCGGTGCTGAGTTTCCTCCAGAGAAGGGTCGCTACCATCTCTATGTCTCTTATGCTTGTCCTTGGGGTGAGTTTTCTTCTTCTGAATACATAAAATGCATGAGCTAACTAAGAGCCAAATTCCACTTCCTCCAGCGCACCGCACCCTAATTACGCTTAAGCTCAAGGGTCTTGAAGATATCATCTCCTACACCTCTGTCCACTGGCACTTGGCTGAGAAGGGTATGTCTAACTTCCCCAACTAATACCAGTACTCAAACAAAGAGCAGCCAGACAACTGACTCCTGAAACAGGCTGGCGCTTCGCAACCGCAGACGAAAAGCTCCCTGGCGCAAATACCACCCCCGACCCATTGCACGCTTCGTTCACTCACCTGCGCGATATCTACTTCGCCACGGAGCCCGACTACACCGGCCGTTTCACCGTGCCCGTTCTTTACGATAAGAAGACACAGCGTATCGTAAGCAATGAAGTATGTCTACACAACCCCGCCCTTCACCCTTCCCTCCAATTTGATTCACACAACTAACCCAAACAACCAACCCTCCAGAGCTCCGAGATCATCCGCATGCTCTACCACGAATTCGACTCCCTCCTCCCCGAACAATACGCCAAAGTCGACCCTTACCCCGCAGCCCTCCAGGACGCCATCAACACCTCCAACGAATGGATCTACAACGACGTCAACAACGGCGTCTACAAGTCCGGCTTCGCAACCACCCAAGAAGCCTACGAGCGTGCCGTAACAATCCTCTTCTCCTCCCTCGACAAGATCGAAGCCCATCTCTCCGAGCAGAAGAACTCGCCCTTCTTCTTCGGATCCGAGATCACAGAAGCTGATATCCGGCTCTACACCACCATCATCCGCTTTGACCCTGTTTACGTACAGCATTTCAAGTGCAATATCCGCGATATCCGCTCCGGGTACCCGGCTATTCATCGCTGGTTGAGGACGCTTTATTGGGATATCCCGGCTTTCCGGGAGACGACGGAGTTCGAGCATATTAAGAAGCATTATACGAAGAGTCACACTCAGATTAATCAGTTTGCGATTACGCCTGTGGGGCCAACTCCGGATATTCTTCCAAAGGAAGAGGAGGTTAGGGCTGTGCGGAAGTAACGGTAATGGAGCGTCAAAAAAAACCCCCCTGTTGATGATTTCTTTTGGAAGAGCGGTTAAATTGCCGTGTGTATCTATGCACTTATAATGTCAAAAAAAGACTTTGGTGACAAGAATGCCATTCATATTTCCTCTATACGGTATATATTTCTATCCTCCAGCAACCAATCCCAATCATAGCTAGATACACTTGAAAAGGAAAAGGGAAAAAAAAATTGGCTACTACCATGCTTCAGCTGCCCCTGGGAAACCATTATACATATGAAATAGAAAAAGCGATTTAACTCCGTGATATGCTTCACCGCACGACGCCTTGCCATGCGAGTGGTTGTAATGGTGTTGTAGAAAAAAGAAAAAAAAGAAAATTAAAGAGAAGATTTCCCATCCCAAAACAATTGATCGTTAGAGCAGACGATTGTCTTCTTCTAACGCCAAGAATGAAAGAGCAGGCTTAAGTAATAAATACAATTGTATGGTGGGTAAGAGAATGGAGGATAAGGGTGTGTCGAGGAAAGAGGGCGCTGTTAGCTTTGGGGTAACCAAAGCAGAGATGCCCATGGGCTTCGGATATCGGGTTATAAGGTGACTTGCTTCAAGGGTATCTGGACAAAGCGGCTTTCTAAGGGCCTGAAAGAAAAAGAAAAAAAGAAGATGCAGAATTTCGATATCGCGAATCGGGACGAAGTTTCCGGGCAGCCCGGATCAAGTGTGGCCGTTAAGCAGTAAACTCCACTCATACAATGATGGTTTATTTTAACCCGAGCATTCGTTTGGAATTTTCGTAAACAACGTAGCTGATAGACACCGCAGGTGCAACCTTGAGGAGATTAGGTGTCAGACCTTTATAGAACCCACGAAATCCTTCCGACTGGATTGTTTTGCGAGCAACATCACCGATGCTGTCGTATGTGGCGGGATGGAGAACGGTGCCTTGAGCCTGCAGTCTTGTTCGAAGGACATTCAATGGGTAGACAACGGAGGCACTAAGACCGCCACTAAGTGCACCGATAGTACCAGTTGTGAAATTACTGAGGGGAACATCGTCCTCATGGCAGTTGTTAAGGCGAGCTTTCCGGGCTAGTAAAGCACGTTTGAGATATTCGAATGTAGTCAAGTCGATAGCAGCGTAAGGGAACATGCCAACAAGGCCAAGTGGAAGACCACGAAAAAAGCCAAGAAGACCACGGTTGTTCCACACTTTTCGAGCTGTGGCTGCAATAAGCTGGTTTCCTTTGAGACCGCCTTCGACGACTTCACACTGCATCCGACTGGTAGAATTGGTAAGATTGGGGCAACGTAAAAAATTAAGGACTTTGGAAGGGTACTTACAATTTCAGAGTATCAAGTGGATAGACAAAACATCTGGTTCCTTGTTAGATGATCCATAAGTGGGAAATTGGTCCAGTGCACATACTGAGCTACCATTCCACCAAAACCCCCAGATAAAAACTGCGAAGTAGGCGCAAGACGCCTTGGGTCATTGTGTCCTTCAAGACGAGCAAACGCGCGTTTTGCAGACTGTAAGAGTGTCAGTGGCTGGTCCATTTTCTCCAAACCGCTCTAGCTAGTAATCTAACCTCATATGCCCCAAATTTTATCGCTGATTCAGGCATAACCTTGACAACGTTCAATCCATTTCCTTGAAATTGTCAGCGAGATACAGTCATCAGCTAAAACTCCTACAACATACCTGCAAACAAACTTCTAATGCCTCCACAGCGCCACAGCTCTTTCATGGCCCCGATCAGCGTCTTTGACGCCCTCCCAGCTGCTTGTAAAGGAGCTCCTTCTGCCGCTGCGCAAGACTGCACACTGGTCTGAGCAATGAGATAGACTTTAAGTCGGTCGAAGGGCGCAGTGGCTGTCCTCGACACGGCGCCTGCCAAACCACCAGCAAGAAAATAACCTAATTGCGGAGTATTTTCGGTCAACTTCTGTTCATAATATCGAAAGGACATCCACATGGCGACGGTCCTGGGTATGGGAAGCCACTCCAATTCCAAGTCTCCATCAAAGGAGATGGAATCATGATCAAACGCAGAAACAGGCCGTGATAGCCCGACAACTTCCGCATAGGCTGATTGAAAGAAGGTTGTCAAAATGTGTGCTGGGAATATATTGTACAGAAAACTTTTGATGGCCAGGATATAACTTTTAAGAAATGAGTGGTCTGTACCTAAACCCTGCAGATCGTTGATGTGGACATCTCCTTCCGGGTTTAGATTTCCCGTGGCCGTGTAGTATGACAGGACAGCGTGCAGATTCGAGGACGAATAGGCGGGAAGAAAGAGAAGAAAGTCCCTGTAGGTAAGTCATAAGTCACCAGAAGAGCCTCATTTGACCACTCGCCAGGAACATACCTCCATTCCTGGTAAGAGATGACGCCATCCTTATTCGTATCGACATCCGCGAAGAAGTCGTCAAGTTTAGCGTTCGACACGGTGACGCCAGACTGCGCAAACGCAGACTTCAGCTCATTCTTATCGATTTCCCCGTTATGGTTGTGGTCAATAGTCTGGAATAGTTGCCATAGCTCCAACTCGGTACGATCGACGAAGGCCCGGAATTCTGGAGATTATTAGGTTGGTCAAAACACTGGCTGGTCCACCAATTTCTCTAGTTTCGTCACGATACAACACGTGTGATCTTACCGGAGTAATCTATGAACCCATCACCATTGGTGTCAACTGACTTCAGAACATTTTGCAGCAAGTTATCCGCATTTTTGAGAGCTGATGAGGGGGGCCACCGGGTCAGTCACCAGCAAAAAAAAAAAAACACGAGAACGGATCACGGAGGAAAGTGCTCACGGTGGTCGATTTTCCTCAAACCCTTCCTCAGCCCATTAAGATCCAGTTGGTCTTCCCTTGTAGCGCCCAGCCGTGTCCAAAGTTTAGCAACTCTTTGGTCGCGTTCATCCTTCGACTCTCCGACGGCCATGTTCGGTAGCAAAATCTATCGGGCACCCGTCATTCTTTTCAAGGAGGGGTTACAAGGTTTGGGATCGGATATATCCCCGGTGGAGCAGGGGAGGATAGACCGCAGGTAGCAATAACTTGAGCATCGAATCCGTCGCGTTGAATGATAAGGATAGCGGAGGTTAATAGCAGATATCGTAGGCTAAGTTAAAGCCTGATCGTCATGAGAAATCCAGCCGCGATGATTTGCTTCGACGAGAACAACCGGAACAACGAAAAGTCCCGGCCCGGTTCACGGGACCATCTGGAGGGCAGCGCAGCCCTACTATCCCTTTTTGGGAAAGTGATCTAGCCATCCATGGATGGAGGTCACCTGTTCACCACCTCTCTTAATTGCTTCACCTTCGATTTCTTCTGCTACATCAAACTTCAAGCCGTTTAAAGAGTTGAGTCTGGTTGCTCTGAATACAGGTGGTAGTCGCAAGGCATCTTTTTTGTTCTTGCAAAAATAGAGGGAAGCCCGCTCCAGTCGTCAAACGAGACCGCTCAAATCGCCTCCACCTCGAACTTCATGATGCGGAGTATAGTCTCAACTTATTGAAAATTTGGACATTCGCCTGTCTGTTAGGCACTCGTTATGGCTGCCAATTATTGGGCCTCGACACAACGGCGACATTGGCTGTTCTCGAGAGATAGGCTAGCAGAGATCCGGGAGAACTTTAAAGAAAAAGACAAAGTTACCCATTCACAGTTTCCTTTGCCAGATCAAAGATTGCTCAACATCTACTTTAGCCAACGTAAAGCATGCTCCAGATTGCCATCGAGTGATACTGAGACGCTAATTACCCGACAGAGCTCATTAAACTTGGCAAACGAATGTCGACCAGGCAACAAGCACTCGCGACAGCCCAAGTATACATCAAGAGATACTACACCAAGAATGAGATCAGACATACGAACCCGTACCTCGTTCTCACTACAGCATTCTACCTCGCGTGCAAGATGGAAGAGTGTCCTCAACATATTCGATTTGTTGTAGGGGAGGCTCGCGGCCTCTGGCCAGGTAAGAGCGCCGCCCTCGAGTCCAAGTCCTCCTGACCGCCACTAATGCACCACCAGAGTTTATTGCCCCGGATGTCTCAAAACTCGGGGAGTGTGAGTTTTCTTTAATCTCAGAGATGAACTCTCAGCTTATTGTACATCACCCGTACCGAACTCTTTCCGATCTCCAACCTGAGTTGGCCCTTACATCGGACGAAGTCGCTCTTGCATGGTCAGTGATCAACGATCATTATCTGACTGACTTGCCCTTACTATACCCGCCCCACGTTATAGCTGTCATGGCAATTATAGTAGCTGTCGTTTTTAAACCAAGCAGCCAGACCGCCTTCCATGGGACCGCAGCACCACTGGCCGGCGCAATGAGAGACGGAGGAGGGATGAATATCCTCGCAGCACTAGGGGATAAAAACGGCACTGGGCCTCCCCCGAGGATTCAGAAACTGATTGGCTGGCTTGCTGAAAGCGAGGTCGATATCAAAGCGGTCATTGAGTGCACGCAGGAGCTAGTATCTCTGTACGAAGTCTGGGAACAGTACAGTGAGAAGCACTGCAAAGAGCTTTTGAGCAGGATGATCAAAAGCAAAAATCTGGACAAGTGATGATTTCGGTTTTCTTTCTTTTTCTTTTCTCGACAAATCAGAATTGGTGTTCCGGGTTGACTTCGATATTATGGCATGAGTGTTCCTTGCATTTTACTGTTTGGCTGGCGTTGGGGATTCATATTCAACATTTGCCTCATACATATAGCATTATAGTGCACCATATAAGCAAACTACAGATGAACATGAAGTTATTATTATCTGACTCCCTGAAGCACTTTCCAAACATCCTCCTGGAAAAATTAAGGTATAGATAAGCATTGGGAGAAAGATAAAGGAGCACAAAGAAGCTCCTATCAGACCTACAAATCAAGCTTCGCAGCTCACCTAGCAAGCCACTCAACAAACCTTTTTGAGGAGGAACAGTGCTCTTGGCCGGCAGTCGTTCGTTGAGGGGCCCTGTACCCTGACCCGCATACATCATAATTGAGAACAAGCTCTGGTTAAATAACTCAGATGCAAGATGCGTGTAACATTTTTCCATTCTCGTCATGAACTTGTCTAGTCAACCCGGTCTCTCCACAATGCACGCTCTAAAGCTGCAGCAGAAGTTACCCATTTCCTCCAAAGGTGCAGTAAACAAAACGCCAAGTACTTACGTACCTAAATACCAACTAAAAATGACATTCATTCTCTTTGGGCTGAGAGGGAGCTTCTGCGAGGGAGAGGCTCCTCCGCGTGCTTTCCTTTTCCCCCTTGCCTCGCCTCGATGAATGGATCGGATCTTTGTGTACATAAATCCAGTGTCCACTGTGGGCATATGTCTCAGACATATGTACCTACATCTGCCTCTTGCCGTGCCACCAATACTGCAAGCATTCAACAGTTTTTATGCAGTGGCGAGTAGTAGGAAACGAGGGAATTTGATTCTGAAAGATGAGTATCTCAGATATTTCCGACACTCGGAACCTGTCATTATTATTAACTTGAAAATCGCAGGCCAGGGAAAGCAATTAATCCTCCTCACACCGCAAACACATGATGATACGAGTACTTATGCGTTCACAGTGGGTGCCCGCGGATTAGACCAATTCCCAAAATGTCACAAAAATAGGAATAGCACAGGCCCAATGCCAGGCATCTTTTGACTCGCCTAAGGAAGCGCCTCCATACATGGGCGCTAAGACATACTTAGAAATTGGAATATTCCAGTGTAACGGAAATTGCTCAAGAAAGGGGGAAGCCGTTTTGCTGGGGAAAGAGTGAAAGGCCACAGTTATGCAATCTACAACATGGGCGTCTTTGATCTCGTCGATGGGGTTCGCCCGGAAGATCGTGTTTCGTATCCCTTGCTGAAGGGGACGTGCATTGCTTACTCCGAATGTCGGCGCTTCAAGATGAGGCAAAGATAGCCTATCACAGTGGGCAGCTAGTCCCCGAGAGAAAAGCAAATAAAGAAGATGGTGCAAGCTCGCATTCTCCCCTTGGTTGTCCCACTCTCTCCCTTCCACAAGGAGTGCAGTGAATGATATCCGGGGTACTTTAGTCTCCTTCAGTGCACTTGTGTTACTCGTGACTAGTAACTAGGTACAGTAAGACCTGTCTTCTGTATTTGGTGATAACAAATAATATCATCTTTCTTCAAAACAACCATCTCTTCGTCATTCAGAGAATGATCATCAAAACCCCACACTCTCATAATGATCATTTCAAATAAATACCGAGGACCTTCCCAAATGGGCCGTGTACATGCAAAAGGGCGGTGAGATTTAAGGTGCATAAGGAACAAATTGTCGGTTTCAAACTAAGATTATTGAAGACCAACCAGTGCTTCAAGACTCAAGTGATGTCCATCTTCAAACAGGGCCAGCCCATCAACTCCACGCAAGCGGGGTGTTGTCGATGCACCGCTAGTTGTACTACATCTTTGACCTCCACCGTAGCCAAAGTGTCAGACCAGATCAAAGGGCAGGCCTCTTTATTCGTCAGTTGTGGTTTATCAAGCCATGATGGCCATCTAACTGTGCAGTTTATGCACCTTTGCATCGATGACGACGCAGGAGCCGCCACTAGTAGTCCAATAAAGGTTCCTAAAATCTCCTTTGAGCTTCATCTCAATGTAACACTTCAGCAATTATCGAGAGAGGAGTCTAGAACTCTATTATTGTGCCAGCGTCCATACAAGGCTTCCTTCAAACCTGTTTGTGTTTATCTCCTGTCCCAGTATGGATGTTACTCGTTTCATCCAATGTGTGGGGAGAAGGAAAGTAAGCATTATTCGCGGGCACATCCTATTTGCCTCAGCGTCGACGCCAAAGGAGAAGCCCGGGAACCTGGGGACCTGAGCTCATCCCGTAAAAGGGGCCAGACTCGGGCCAGACTCGACTGATGACATGACCACGAGCGATGTGTTCCTATTCAAGGGGTAAGAATTATTATTAATATTGATGACGATGGCGTCCAATGCCACTCCCGCCCAAAGCAAGAAGGCTGAGGTGAAATTGAAAGGCGCCAGCGCAAAGCCACAAATATGTTGTGGCTTAACAGACCCAGATGCTCTAAGCTCTCCGAATCCCATGTTTTTATTTACTTTCCATTTCATTATTAGGGAGTCGGTCATTCATTAGTCGGTCGCTGCGGAGTTGAAAAAGAAAAGTCTTCACACTAAAAAGCAAAGACTGTCAAATAATTATAGTCATGATAATCAATAAAAGCAACAACAATAATAATAAAATAATGATCATGGAGTACCCAGTGTAGCGCAACTCCTTTTAAGGATAGTTTAACAAACTATTACCTACTAGGGAAAGTTGGACATGCAAAATCTCTTCAACGAAGAACTCGCACGGTTCAAGGGAAGGTGCCGAGAGATGCGACTGCTGGGGCGGAGCCACATCATTTTGGTTGCAAATCATTACCCGCAGATGTCGTGGTGAGAATTTGCCTGCTTGCCAGCGCATGCCTGTCTTCGGAAGTGGGTGCCACACACTCTCCCTTTCTTCCACACTGAAGAAAAAATTGTAACAAATTCCATAACATCATGAGACAGTCGGTGATCCAGCAGGATGTATGCTCCAGACCATGTCTCAACCATTTGCAAATAATGATATTTTTATTATAATTGTTCCCATCAGAATCTTCAAAAAACAACATCAAGTACTTCACCTTCGCCGCCCCTCTTTCATTCCCCAATACATTCATCCAATTAATCGGCTGTGTGTGAATGGCCGGATGCATCAAAAAGTGGACGGCCCGTCTGCTCTATCGTATTATTATGCAGCCCAACGGGGACTAGATCGTTCCTTTGAAGTACCTAGGTAGCGATACGACTGCAAGCCTTAGACTAACCCCATTGGAAGTTTGATCAACTCCTCGATCAAGGCGCCGAATGTCGAGTGGTGTGCTTTGAAGGTCGCTGTCCCAAAGAGGATTAGCTGGTATCTGATGGACGTCATTGGACCCCACTTTTGTAGCCGCCCAGAGCCGTCTAAGGAACTCTTATTGGTGATTATCAACGGTGGTTGTAAGGAAGACCCACTTGGTTTTCTCATTAGTGGCCATCATTGGCTCTACTAAATTTTCTTGCCACTGAGCTGCCGCTGTTGGGGTTCTGGTTGGGTCCTTTTCTGCCCTAAAGCTGGTGCGTGACCAAGTTAGCGCGGAAGCTTGTGGAACAAGTGCGTTGCAAAAGTTACGGGGCTCCCATTGGTGCCGGAGCCGTTGTTGTGGGCGATTATGTTGTTTCTCGTACGGTAATTTACCGATTTCCTGCAGCCCTTGCGGTGGCTCCACTCGTTTTGGAAGTCACTCCCACCCAAGCTCAGCCCCAGCACCGGGACCAACAGAGTAACCCCTCTCGCCTCCGCCCAGGCGTTGGCGCTGCTCTTTTCTTCCCTCTTGTTCCTCTTTTCTTCCTCTCTTGTCCCGCCATCGATTGATAATTCCCCATCCCACAACCTAAGCGCAAATTCGACCTGACCTTTTCGCATTCACTATTTCCTTCTCATCTTTTCTCATTTGCTATTATTATTCCCATTTTTTCTGCTTTAATACATCTTCTTCTCATCAAAAAATTCTCCAAAAAGCAGCATTCCAACTACCTCCTTGTCATCATTCTTCTCCCAATTTCCTTCTTCAAAACAATTAAATCTTCTACTCCTCGCTTGCTGGTCCTTGCTTGTATTGTATACATCAAGAGCTATTCAACGATATAACGTCTGCATTTCCCCACTGTTTTCATACGATAACGCCAATATGTCGACATTCTTCTATGGACAGCATCAGCACCAGCACCAGCAAACCGCTCACCATGGTGCCACCACTCATATGCTAACATCCAATAACCACCATGGAGGACGCTCGAGAAGAGGGCCCAAGATGGCATCCCAAAATGCTCAGCGCCAGTTCCGTGGCGTCAAGAGCATGAGGGAGCTGGCTGAGGCTCCTGCTGTGACTGCTTTCCGGGCACGATTTGAAGCCGGACGGTCTTTCGACCTGGACGATGATCTGGAGTTCTGCCCCGGTCTGCTTACAGAAGACGATGTATGTTGCCATAGCCCGGGTTCAAAACCCTGCGTCCGTCAGACTTGGATGCCCCTTTCCCCATCATGATCCCCAATCCTAGGGAAATAACCCTTATTGACAATCCGGATTCACAGCTGCATTCAATCCACTCTGCTTCCTCGGATCGGTCATCTCTGTCCAGTGGCTCCCCTGAATCGTCCCCTATTCAGCATCAAATCCAGCCTGTTCAACAGGTTACGCCGTCGATTTCCTTGTCTCCCGCTTCGTCCAACTCTTACATTCACTCAGCGGTTACCGGCAATCTTAATCAAGTGAACTTTGCTCAGCCCTCCGCAACCCGCACCCGAAAAGTCATTCCCATTATCAACCCTAATACTGGAATGACCTTGACCAGCCCACCCACCTCACTCTCGCCTCCCTCGATGCAGAATGCTCAACGTCGTTGGTGAACCCCTCGATCTGACAATTCGCCATCTTACTGGTGAGGGGCATCACTGTTCGCCCATGACTTCTCCAATTTCGTTCGGCTTCTGCATCATCGGGTTCCCTAACCGTGGGTCATAATTTTCGCTGCTTTTGTTTTCTTCTTGTTCGACACGGCTACCCCTCTATCACGATTTAACTGAAAATACCCTTTTTCTTCGTTCACCATCATCCGGAAACAGCAAAAGGATAAACCAGTGATTTTTCTGTATATACACCTTACTCCGATTACGACTTTCGAGCACTTATATCTAGACTGATGCTTTCGATTTTCTGCGAGCGACGGCGCATGCGATATTCTTGCATTCTTCTCCCCCACGATACCTTGTTTTTTATCTTTCGGTTAGGGACAAAAAAAATACGGCCTCGGCGGTCATGGCCACGGTGATGTATAGATAGCGCGGCGATATGCCATATGGGCGCTAATATTTCTCTTTTTCGTTACGGAGTTGCTTCTTGGAGTACGTTGGCGGCAATGCCAGATTTGCTCAGCGATTTGTGTCATGTTTCTTGGTGTTCTTGTTGCAACCAATATCTTTTGGGTGGGATGGATTTTCATGCTTATAGGGATCTAGAAAGGCGGAAACGATATACGTCTGCATCGGTTGGGTTTTGTTGAGCTTGTTCGGAAGGTTTGCCACGTTGATTTGCCATTGATATCTCTCACATTTGTTTTTATTGACATCTCTTCCATTTTATTTTTCTTTTTTTTCGTGTATATGGGTTGGGGATTGGTGACCATATGTGGTACTTGTTCTCTTTTTGGATCAGTCGGCTGTGAATCCATGGACTGGATGCGGAGTTCATTTTATGGGGTCTCTCGCTGTTGGTGGCGGGATATAGACCGTTTTGCAGTTAAAACCACTGTGTTATTATATCGTCGTTGGTCGACGACATATTTCCATTCTCGCATCTTTTGCCTCCACGTTGATTCGGTTGGATGTTCATTTTATTTCGTTCTGGGAGCTCCCGGAGAGTGATGTGGTGTATGATTTTATCTACTATACTATCCAGTTATCATTTGATATTCCATCATTTATTAAATAACATCTCTTTTGTTCATACCATTTTGTCACCCCTCATGGCCCATAACTCGTATATCTCTTCGATACTGAGGGGAGTCTCTAAACTCCAGCCTTATGACGGTATTTTCTTGTGGGTGTTAACTTATCAATAATGAGAAAGCTACCGACAAATGCTATTCGAAGGTAGGAAGGGATATATATTTAAGGGCTGTCAACGAGACCAACCCCATGCAATACATAAAGCTCTACATCCCCACCACATTCCTTATTTATTGAAACTTGCACTTTAAAAATACTATACATAATATAATCCCTAGCAATTTATCGTACCAAGTCCCCTTTTTGAGGGTGTTAACCAGCCCCATGGAAGTCGCCCGCGATACGGAGGACCCAAGATCCAGGTAGATTCTTAGGGAAGAACAATGCCTATTACAAATGGCAAAACCTCTCATCCTACAACCATTGATCACTTTACTGCTTCTCAAAGAGACCTTATCCCCAGTATATGAGAACTTCCGACTTTCCTCCGAAGTATCCTTAACCTGCCTATGGTAAAAATAAAATGGTTGAGGCAGCAGTTCTTGCTAAAGCCCATTAATTACACAATGCAAACTGGAACAGGAGGACCACAGTGAAGTATGTATGACGTCACTAATGACACTGGATATGGCGACTTTTTCAAAACTATGATGGAGATCTTAAATATAGCCTTGGTTGGAAGTATGGGGAATGACGCCAGGGACAATCACTGCCTTAACTTCCATTGTCGATTGTCGTTGATTTAAATAGACCACCTTCAACGGATGCTAGTAGGAGAGCAAGTTCCTATACATAACCACCAAACCGCCTCGAACACAGGATCTACTCTTCCATTCGTCTTTATTACTTATCTACGTGAGTCAATATGTTTTTCCATCCTCCAGAAAGCCAATGACAACGCTAACCATGCAAACATTAATAAAGCTTGAATCAACAATGTCCTTCCTCACCTCCGTCCGAGCATCCATCAACCCCCGTCTCACCCTGAGACAAACCTACACTACAGCATCAGCATTCCATACTTCATCCGCAAGCCGAGGATTGAAAGAATCCGATCATAGTTAGTAGTGCCCATGTCAGAAGATTCCGGGATTGAAAATTTCGGACTAACTCGATGATCTAGACCGCGAGGACCTGGGCAATGTCTACGAATCCCATAAGCAGGAGCAATTGAAGAGCCGTAAGGAGGGGAAGGCAAAGTGGAGCCAGGATCTTGCGAGCAACAGTGAGGCGTCGGTAAGTGTCTGAAAGCGGGCTTTCGCAGAAAACGGAATGTGGATATTGATTCTTCTGTGTGTGTAGGTCAAGGCGGATCGGGGCGAGACGGATGATGATAAAAGCTTTCAGGAATTGCAGGCTCGGACGAAAAATGTGCCCCGGCGGTGATTTAAATTAGATCGGTCTGTTGTTTGGTTTCATATTTGTATGCATTTCTGAGAGACAGAGTGGTGGTGCTACTGGGAGTTCGGGGTTGATGGAGCTGTGGTTTCTGAAACATATGTGATGTGAATTATAATACCTACTCTAGAGAATTAACCTATTCGCTGTGGCTGTCAACGTGGGGTGGAGTGGTACTGGTAAATTATGTAGTATTGTAATATATTATCGCAAAAGAAAGACCTGTACAAAACATGAGGCTCTTGTGCATCGCAACGCCCATAATCCAGCCATCCCAGCCAACAAGGTAGGTGATAATAGTGGTGATTCCAGTCCCACGGAAAGAATGCAGTAGAAACAGAATCCAGGAACGCCAAATTCGCCTTCCGAAGAATTTCACCCGTACCGTCGAGGTACGACAAATAGCAGAACAAAGCAGGAAAAAGAAAAGCAAAGCAAAAGAGTATATATAATAATATGATCGGGACCGCCGGAATCTCTCTATATGCCGAGCTCATTTTAAAAGGACGATCAGGATGACCAGGATGATAATCAACCCGATGATCGTCATCATACTCCAGTTCTCGCTCGCACTTCTCCTGATTTTATCAAGGCGACGTTTTGCCTGATCCAGCCGGGTCTGATGCCTCTCCACATCCCCGTCCATCCCATCTAGTAACGCAACATGTCCGTCAAGCTCATCCCCGATCTGGATACTGAGCTGATGCTGTCGCCCAATCGACTCCCCCAGGCGATCCAGCTGCTCATCCTGGTCCCGCATAATCTGCTCATGATGATCGTAGATCTGTTGGTTGGACATGTCAGACGTGTCCACGCCCTGCGGGGACGGCGAGTCGCGGTACGGCTGGAACAGGTTGCGCCGGTTCAGATCCTCTTCCTCGGCGGCGGAATCCATGAAACGCACGGATTTCGACGGGGGGTGTTGCGGAACCGGTTGTTTAAGGTCTGGGGGCGACGAGGCTTTGATGGTGGTAAACTCCGCCTCGTCACCGTGGAATTGGGCCCATAGGTCCCGGTATTGGGATTGTAGGTGACCTAGCTGGTCTTTTAAGTCGACGGCTCCGTCGTCGTTGTTTGCTTCTAGTCGCGTGTGTTCGGCTGCAACGCTTTCGATGCCTTCTCGTAGGGACTCGAGGGAGCGGGAGATTTCCCCATCCTGGCTGTTCGGTTCTAGGTTGAGCGAGATCGCTCGTTGTCGCTCTAATAGGGAAAGTTTGATGTGGTCGGCCAGAAGGAAGAGTTGGGAAGGGTTAGGCATGGTGAGAAAGGAGGGACAGGATGCGTTGTTGATCAGTTGTTGGTCGCAGAAGGGGACGGTTGATGGGAAGTCGGGAGCGGCTGATGAAGGTAAGGTTGCGTGCGGAGGGGGGAATCAGCGCTAGGACAGTGTTGGGTGGTGGTCAGTGAGATAGACTGACGTGGTGGTGGTCGGATACAGTGTCTCAGGTGTCAATAAGCCCAAAGGGATATTAAAACAGGGTGGAATGGAGAGAAGGGAGGTTGAAATTCAATTAATCGTCCGACCCAAAGTCACACTCTCGTTGATTTCCGGCCGAGGCCGGAATCCCAGCTCCAAGTCATCAGAAGACATTCCTATCATTAGGCAGACACCAACGCTTTGGCTCGTCTACGGGTCCAGATTAGTTAATTCTTCGCATCTCTCTTCTCGCAGGTCTCTATTCTATAATTTTAACTGATGGGAATACAGCTTCCAGGGCAGAAAACCGTCGACGATGATAGCCGGCTAACCCAGCATTAATATTAAGTCATCCAACTCCAACGACTCCCCGCAATGGGTCTTTCCCTTCTCCCGACGCATTCCCTGGTTTTCTCTTCTCACACTCTCATCCCTCACCTGCGTTCATGTTTCAGCCCGGAGGACATCATACTTTTTGCTTCTTCCACAAATAATAATACCAGCGCCACCGTGTCACCCTCATGGGTGCTCGCTCGGGGTTATTGTTTCATCCCCTCACCCCCCACCAATCCCGAACGGCCGATCCATTCAAGCAGTTGAGAACCGACCCTTTCCTTCGCAGAGCCCTCTGTCGATAGAGCCTCGAGTTGGCTGAAAATATAAACCGGCTGACCGTCGCTAGTTCCAGCGTTGGTTTTCTTTTCTCCTCAGTATGAATCTAGAACAGTTTCTCAGGATGGAGGCAGCCGACGAGATTATTGACCTGCGCTCACTGGATTATGTCTCCAACTATGACGACCATCTCATGTGCCCAATATGTCACTGCCCCTTCATCCGGCCGGTGCGCCTAGAATGCGATCATGTCTTTTGTCAGAAGTGTTTGAATACTGCCATCAGTACCACCAACATTGGCTTCGCCGGTCGTCCGGAAGACTTCCCTTGTCCCACATGCCGCACACCCTCTTCCGATGTCTACCTCAATGTCCCTCGTTTGTTGATCAACATGTGTGATGATATTCGTGCCCGGTGCCCCTTCTCGAATGAGGGATGCGAGGAAATTATTCCCCGGGGTCATATTCAGTCCCACGCCGACAAGTACTGCGGCTTCAAACCAATGAACTGCCCCGACCGCTCATGCGACAAGAAGACTAGAAAGAAGGATATGAGCGAGGACGGAAAATGCATGCATGGGCTACATAAATGTCTGCGCTGTGAAGAAGAGATCATGGAACAAGATTATGAGGTGGGTGGAATAGGCGAGCCGCATACACGGATATCGTTCGGACCCTCGCTAACACATTTCTCTGTTTAGGAACATGTGAAAGAGCTCTGCCCGAGTTTGAAAACAACATGTCCCGACTGCCAGGCCACCGTTTTCCGAAAGGCCTTACGAGAGCATATCGATACATGTCCCGAGGCAATCCACCCTTGCGCAGCTTCGAAATATGGTTGTCCTGTTAGATTAAAACGAGCGGATCTAGGCACCCATGAGAGCAGCTGTCCGTTAATAACCATCGGCCCCTACTTCGAGGCTCAGAATTCTCGACTCGATTCTATGGAGCTGACACTTCGTCATCTCCAACAACGGAATGAAATTTTCGAGGATGGACTGGCCAATATCAGATCCACATTCATCGAGTCATCCCGTGCCCTGTCTGCCCACGGTGCAGATTTGTCGGGCAGCTCCGCTAACAGGCCCCCAACAGCTGCGGAATCGTCGTCGAACGACCACTCCCAAATGGACGGTCCCTCCAATGTCTTTACTAATGCCACCACATATCTACTCTCTCTTCACGAGTCTCTGCGGGAAGAAGTCTCTCGCCTCGAGCACGCAATCACGGACCTTGATGCTCGCGCCAGCATGGCGATTATGAACGAATGCCTCCAGATCCAGGAAAGCATGGCGCACACCAACGCTGCTGTTGGAAGCATCCGCATGCAGGTACAATGGCTCATGAACCCCCGTCTACATCAGGGACAGCGAACTGCCAACAATGCCCATGCCCATGATTCAAGAGCCAATCAGATAGGCTCTTCAACCGCTGGGCCAAGTAATGGAGTCGGTCCATCTCACGGTGTATTACGACCCCGTCGACTGAGCGACGGTGGACGCGAGGGGACCAAACTTTGAAGCTGTCCGAGGCTCCCTCCTTCGAGGGCAGACGAATAACGACATTATACCATACACCACTATAATTCCATAGATTTGACTACAAAACTGGACTGGATTTGATTGGCTCTAGATGTATTTCTGGGGCAGGAAATAATTAGGTATTTTATTTATCCTAATCCATTGCGCATCTAGATACGGGTGTGAAATACCACTCACTGAGGTTTTGGGTGGATGAGGGCTGTCTTCAGCTGGGGCAAAGGGCCTGGTTATCTACCTTGCATTGGAGTCCTGGGCATCACACGCACCCATTATGGTTGACGAGTCTGTTCCCTTCGGGTATTCAGCACTAGCGATTCACCCAGACTCGGTGGGTATTTTTCTCTTTCACTCAGGTGAAGTGAAACTGTACTTATTTTAGGGAAATGGCCTGTTCTGTTGCCATCATACTAATCGTATTATCTACTTCGGAGAACCCGATTACGGCTACTGCCTTTTTTTTCCCGTGCACGATAGCGAAACTCTCAAGTGAGATCGTCAATAGGGTGGTTGGCAGTGGGGATCTCATTCCGCCCAAATATATTTTGTCGATCGATATATATATTTGTAGATAGAAAGAAGCTTAAAAAAAACCCCAACAACACTGTACATTCATTATTCATGAAACACTAACTAAAAAAAATACTACAACCAACAGCCTCCCTCCCCCCTCAAAAAAAAAAAAACATGGCCACGAACTGATGATATGATGATATTCCTAGTCATGATCTATCTAGGTAGAGAAAAAAGAAATGAAGTAAAAGAAAAGCCCCACGCGGGGGTCGAACCCGCAACCTTGAGATTAAGAGTCTCACGCTCTGCCGATTGAGCTAGCGAGGCTTCTTGTTGAAAGGCGGATTCACTATTGCCTATATAACCCTTTGTAAAGAATTTTAGGCCTTGGGCTACGTAGGCTACCTAGTACTACTCACTATCTTGGATTTGTATAGTAGGTGCGGAATACGGAGGACGCGACATGTAAATGTTCTACTTAATAGTTACAACACTTGCGATTAGGAGTTTCATGCAGTTTTCGATTAAGGTTGCTAGGTAGATAGGTAGGTATCGTAAGTCAGACGATGATACTATGTTCTAGAAAATAGAATAATGTGTCGTGTCGTTTCCTTCTATTGCTTTATAACTAGGTGGGTACATTTACAGTAGGCCGTTGCATATCGGTTGAAGGTTGAAAGTACATATGTAATTCAGACATTTTTGCTCGCTTTTTCATTTATAGGTGTAGTAAATAGAACAACAGGTGTGGGTTTATATCATATCATATCATATCTTTTTAGCGAAAAAAAGGAAAAGCAGATCAATAGCGATGCTCTTGTCCATATCCGTGACCGTGTCCGTGGCCATGGCCGTATCCTTGATTTGGGGGCTGGTTATACGAAGACTGGTCATATCCGTATGGTGGTTGCTGGGGATGGCCATATCCAGAGTCATTAGGCGGATGCTGGGGGCGATGTCCATGTTCACTATAGGGATCACCGTAGCCTCCACTGGGATGGTGAGATGGAGGTTGGTGGTGGTGTTGGTGCTCGTGGTGATGCTGTGGTGGTTGATAGGGGGCGGAGTCATTCTCATCCCTGGATGATCCACCACCAAGCCCAAGACTGGAGAAAGCGCTGTTTAGTTTGCTGAGCTTGCCGACTCCAGGAATAGGGAGGTTGTTCAACTGGTCCGAGAGCTTTTCCCAGGGAAGTTGAGAGCCTCCACTGCTACTGCCGCCACCACCTCCGTGCTGGGAGTGGTGTTGGGACGAGTACTGGGACGAATGCTGGGATGACTGTTGATGGTGACCTCCGTGGGAATTGCCATGGGCATGTGAGGCACCTGCGCCGTGCGAATGGCCGACTTCTCCGCCGTTGTTCTTGCCGGACTTGACACCCTCCGAGCTGAGGATGTTGTTGAGCTTGGCTCCGCGGTCTGGCATGGCGTGGACCCAGGATTCAACGGCCTCGAACATAGTGCGGTGGGCTTCGTTACGCATGTTACGGAGAGCCGGGTGGTGGAAAACCTGCAGACAGTCGTCTAGAACCCGCTGCTCTGGGATACTGATGTCTTGCCATGCGTGCAGCACACGGGGGGTCACGTATTTGAGGATAGCGGAGGCGACGTAACCGGCAGGCTCGTTGAGGACGTTGGAGAAGTGATCTTTGGACAGCATCGAGTGGGTGGGATCGGTGCAGCTCGGGTTGGTCCAGGGTTCAAACTGGTGCTTTCCAGAGGCATCGATCACGCCTGCAGACCCGGTCTGCAGAGATTTGGAAGCGGCATTGATGATGGGACGAATGAACGGGGCCAGGAGAGACATAACGAAGACAGTCAGGGTTTCAGTAATCTTCTCAACAAGCGCCTCCAAACCTGGAATCTTCTCGATAATCGACGAAACTTTCCTAACAACATTGTCGCGGAATTCAAGAATGGGGTAGATCTGGGCGATGGTCTTCTTGGGATCAAAGTCCGGCATCCCTGGTAAACCGGCTGGGGGGTTGTTGTCGTTGGACGCTCGGGTTCTGCTCTGGTAGTCCCCAGCACCACGGGCGCGCTCCGCACCGTCGTCGTTGAATGCCCGAGTAACCTCACGAGCTACGTATCCTGTGTGAGCGCCGCTGTGCGTGTTTGCAGATTGCTGGGCCTCTGAACGGCGCTTGAGCGCCTCTGCTTCGGCAACCAGGTCACTACAACCGGGTACCTTGCCTAGCAGACCCGTCAACGAGCTGAGAGAGTTTGACGACGAGTTCGACTGAGCATCGCCCAGTGCAGTATCCATCTCGTTAATTTCCGACTGGGTGAAGTGATCTGTGGCCTCTCCAAGGACCGAGTGGAAGAAATCGACCATACCAAAGGTCCCCGTCACCAGCGGGAAGACATGATGGCCACGGATGTTCACTTCTGTCCTTGTACCGGTGTGTGGGAAAACATTACGGAATCCCATCTCGCGAAGCGCAAGCTCGATGTAGTTGGTGTGGGCAGCAAAATCCTCAAGGGTGTGGAGACCTTGACCAAGGCATCGCAATGCCTCGAACAAATCCTCCTCGTTTCCTTTCCTGTGGCCACCATTAGTGTACATGCGGCCGTAGTGGATGCTCCGAGCGAGACTATATTTGATGTATCCTGCGCTGGTAGCCCAATCCCCTCTCTCGTTTGCGATATAGTTCTTCATGCCGGTGTCGGGATCGATGTCGAGCTCTACTTGACGGATAGGGCCGCGTAGGCGGTTGTCGAACGTGCGCGCATCTTGATTATCCGCATAATCTTTGGGGTTACTGCGGGTTGAATTCAAAGTCAGCCGCCGTTAAGACACTTTTGCCAATAGCCTAGGAGAGAACCAACTCAATATGCTCTTCGGGGCGATATACCCCAAGCCTCTCGGCTGTCACCTCAAACTCCGCTGTCGCGTATCCAAAAGACAAAAACGAAAGGATCCAAACGAGGATTCGGATCGTATCGGCGGGGAGACTCTTGAGAGTACCGACGTCCATGGCCTGCGAGCTAGAGATTAAGAAGTCAATATCACGGCCATGCCAACGTCTCTTTTGACCACTCACTAATCCCGCAGCCAGTTTCCGAAGTAGACACGCTTGACCATGTTCGAGGTCCATTTCTGGCCCTTGATGAACGCGATCGTCTTGAGCATATCCTCAATATCACCATGGCGCCAGTTTTTGCCTTCAACCTTTGAAATTGATGCAATGTCTGATCGATGTTAGCGGGGCAACTTTTCTTTTTACCCGAAGAGTCGGAAATTTTTTAACGTACTGCCAGCGCCGAAGGCATGCGCCTGGCCGGGAAGAATGACCAATATCAGCCCCAGGATAAGCAGGGCACTCAGGCCCGGGTTTATTCGAGCAGCCATAGCTTCCTGTAGAGAAACGCTGGATGCGTCGGCGAGCGCACACGACTAGTCGTCGAGGGACGGGAGAGACAATCACCGCAAAGGGGAACGAATTAAAGGTGCCAGGTGCATGCAGAATGTGAACGAATTCGAATCTTCCGATTGGCTGTTCGGACTCCCAAAAGAGCAGGAAAATGGGAGGGTAGGAAAAGTCGTATACGAGATGCAGAGAGCGAGGGTAAAATTCGCGAGAGACTGACGTTGCTTGCCTGACTGGCCCTGGTCGTGTTGGGACAAAACGGAAGCGAAGTTGGGAAGCTGAAAGTATGGGCCCCGCTATCAGCTCAGCTCAGGTGGATGAGAGACTGGAGGGGTAAAAGCCACTAAAAGGACCCCCTAAGCGGTTCCTCGCAGAGGGGAGCTGGATTGCACAGCCCTATGCCCTGGGGAGATGGGAACGCTTTGCACAATGACGTGAATAATTCTTGCCCTGGTCCATACAGTAGTAGGTATTGAATTATTGCAAAACCTCAAGTATGGTATACTAGTAGTAGAAAAATGGTATTGAGGGAATTTGTACCCAGTCCTGCTTAGTGCTAAGGACCCAGTATCTAATAGTAAGTACTATCATTGATCCACTTCGCTTCATCACCCTGGGAAGAGATCAAGATTCAGTTTGCTTGCTTATACCCCACACTATGGTGCTTGAACAGTATGCCACTCCTCGCAAGTAGTGAGTTAAACCACAGCACCGAGCAATTTACGTACAGGGTATACTTTAATTTTCAATCGTCACCGGATCTAAAAATATTTTGCGCAGATTATCATTCTAAATAGTGGAGTAAACCCAGCGCCCACTATCTCTGCTCCATGGATATCTCTGGGTGTATTTTTGGGTATAAAGGGTCAGCGGTTACGCCCCATAGCCACGGTACCATTCAAGTTGTCGGAATTATAGGACCGCCCCTGTGGTGTCTGTTGTTGATTTGCTGTCGTAAGTAGGACCAACATGGGTGTTTTGTACGACCGACCCGTGGATTCTAGGCAAGTTGGAAACTGATATTATTCTATCGCCACAATTCACCTCATTATTCGATTGTGGTCTATACTCCATTTACAGTCATGTCTCACATCAGAGTAAATACGTAAAACAAGACTAATGCCATCGGTATCGTGATTCCATCCTTCTATCAATTGCTGATGATCATCCTTCATCCCAAGCTTTGAAGCTTCTCCTGCTCGGACGGGGTTAGCGCGGCGAAGAGCTGTTGAAATTCAGGCTTAGTCGATGCATTTCGGAAGAAGTCTAGTAAGAAGCTTTGGGTCTCGTCGTCTCGCTTGCGCACCCCAAATACACCCTCTGTTCCACCCTCACCGAAGGCCATCAGTTCTTGCTTCGTGACCCCCAGGTTGAGATCGAGGGTATTGCTCGGGATGTCTTCCCACTCATCGTCATCGCTGTCTTCTTCTTCCAAAGCTGCGGCAGTAGCGGCGTCGATTTCTTTGTTTCCGGAGGCTGCCGCTAGCTCCTCCACAAGGACCTTAATGATCTTCAAAGGTGCGGTGATTGTTGTGAACTGGTCTGGATTGTTACGTGCCTGGGATCGGGTTTTGATGCGACCTGTATCTTGAATAATGAGATCTCCTTTGACTTGTACCTGGGATAGGCGGGGGTCCTCTAGATTATATAATGTTGCCAGGGCGATGATGTTCTGTTTGATCTCTTCGTATCCGGCAAAATTGACCGAGTTCTCGAGCCACTTGCTCATCACGATAGGGAGTCCGCTCTGACCGCCAATATCGACCTGAGCCAGGAAGTCAACAACCTCACGGGCGCTGATGAGTGTCAGTCTGGCGAACACAAGGATAAGGCTTTGAATGAACTGGGCTTTCTCCGCTGTAGCAAGACGACGTGCCACGGCCTGGAGCAGCTGTGGTAAGTAAGGGCCCAGTCTCTCAGAACCCGCCCTCTCCACCAATTCAGCCGCAAGCTGTCCAACTTCGGTTGCTGCGTTGTCATCCACTGACGGACCTAGGAGTCGATCAATGATTACCAGAACTACTTCGGTTGCCTCCTTCCCACTATGTGGATCCCGCCAGGAAATAAACTGGTTGAAATCGTGAGACAGCACGTGTCTAACGGCTTCAGTGGCCGGGCGGATCAGTTCTGCATCAGATGAGTCCAGCAGCAGTCGGTTGAGTTTTGGCATGACAGCCTCCACAAAACCTGTTGGGAGCGGCTCGAGGGCTCTTTCTGCAAGGGCCCGGAGAAGATCCGCAGCAAAGTTCGTCAGAGCGTTTTCCTGGGTCAGATTTCCAACGTCGATTGCTCCGGTCAAAGATGGTAAAACCTTCTCACAGAGACGAACAAAGGACTCATGTCCTTGCTTGGCGATGGATTCTGCGATATCTTCAAACGCCTCAGTAACAATCATGGTTAGCTGATAGTTTGTAGCACCATTGCTAGCAACGTTGAATAGAACGTCGATGGCGATGGACGACAGAACAACGCTCGGGTTGATCATGATTATATCACGGAGAGTTTCCGCAATTGTTACTTTTAGATCATCACTGTCAGATGAATCGCGAAGATCGTGGGCGGAGACGAAATCGGATATCGCTGAGATGACCGAGACTTGCAGAGGAATAGTAGCGCTCGAGGGGAGGGAAGGGATTAGATCCTGAAGTCCGCGAATGCAAGCGACTTTAACTACCTCTGAGGTATCTTCAGTAATTGCTTTTAGAGTAGCCTTCAAGTAAGACATAGCGGTTGGTTGGAACGCTTCCCCTGCCACCTGGGCCAGGACTCCTGCCACAAGGTAACCACGGGCACGCAAAAATTCCTCTTCCTGCTGAATTGAGAATTGAATAAAATTACTGAACCCATTAGCAAGCTCTGGAGAGATTTTATGGGATACATCGTTCAGGTCTCGGAGGAGCTGATTTAGAATGAAGAGAGATGACTCCCGAGATTTCCACCTGGCATAAATCGTCAGTTCTCATGCGAATAGGCAGTGGAGCATGGTGCTCTTACGTAGCAGTTGAGTCGGAGAAAAAATTGTTCAATAGTGCTAGAAGGCTTTGAGTGGTAGCATCTTTGATCCATTCACCAAGTTTGATGGTGAGGTCGCCACCACATGTGCGAGGAGTACAGTTTGCAGTGACAGATGTTTCCTCTGAAAGAAAAAGATTCACATCAATATCCCACAGGCCTTCTTCCTCAGTCGTGATCTGCGCGTACGAACTGGCCAGCTTTAATAGTTCGGGTAGCCAACCAGCGGTGGCTGCAGCTTGTCCGGAGTTCTGTAGCTGCTGTTGAAGCTCTGCCTTGACTGGAGGTGCCTTCAGGAGGGCTTGGATTAGATCCAGCTCCTCCAATACCAAAAAGTCGAGTGTATAAGGAAGTCCATCGATGTCTTCCAGGCGGCCTTGTCTTTCATCCAAGATGTAAAATTCATGATACGCAGCTTGAATATTAGATAGCTCTGCCCAAATAGTTGAAAAGTAAACGGGGCTTTGAGCTGTTAGGAGGCCGGGAAAAACCATTCGAATCTTCATCAAGGTCTAGGTGCGAGTCGAGGCATTAGTTTTGAGTATAAATCCAAGAAAAGGGCGAAGTTGAGGGATTAGAGAGATATACCTTGAGCACTTGTAGCTTCAGTCCAATTACACCTCGCCATTGAGAGGGAATCTCGCCATCTTTGGATTCCTCATGCTCACTAGGAGCTTGGGGTAAAGGGGCCTTGAGGGTTGAAATGAAGAAAGGAGACCAGCCACTTAACACTTCATCCATGAACTGTTTGACAGCGAGCTTGTGTTGCTCGAGAACCATTTCCAGAGTGTCAAAGCACGAGCGGAAGACTGCGACGGCTAACGCCCGCAACATAGGCTTTCTCGACTCATTTGTAGCCACATTGAACAGAGTAGCAACGAGATCCCTGGCAACATTGAAGAATTGCTCTTCATTAAACCCAGTATCGACCAGATCCAGCAATACTTTCAGTGCGCCGTGGAGAGCACCGGCTGTACTATTCCCGTTATTGATGATCTGAAGCAACGAAGGTAGAAGGTCCGGCCACTGTTCGGGGAAATCGGCGCTGGCGATCTTGCTGACAGCGTAACTGGCGGAAGATTTAACTTTTCGCTCAGAAATTTCTGTAATAGTCGCAAGATCTAGAAGAACTCTGCGAATCTGTGCCTTGTTTACATCATTGATGAGGATGCGGCCTTTAAACTCATCTAGATTTGGAGACCAAGCAGCAGCAATGAAAGTGCGCAGAACTGAAAGAGCGGACTGGCGGAGATTGGTGGGGACGGAGTCATGGGAGGAGATAGCAGCGAGCGAGAGGGGGAAGCTTTCGTTAGGATAGAGCTGGAGCAGACGCAGTTCAGCGGACTTTCTCGTGTCAGCAGCCGGCGATTGGGTGTCCGCGAGGAGGGGCAGGAGCTCTTGCTCCATGGTGGGAACTGGAAGAAGGGAGACAAAGAAAGATGGTTTTAAAAAAAACCTATCCCGTATGATTACCAAAGTCAATTAACCTTGAGCTGTTGATGTTTCGCGCTCGCGGGTCCCCCTGAACACGGTTGTCTAGCTGAAGAGCGAAAGCATCGCGAATTGTCGCGTCAAGAAGAGGGGCAGAAGCGAACGCTTAGAATGGGGGAGGCGGTGAGGCATTCTGTAGAAAATAAATACATCCCCCACCAAACCACTCAGGAGCCCTATAGGTAATGCCAACCATGAATTTTATATTGGCATCGAAGGCGCTGGCCTTCATACACCACTGCTGGGTATCTCTCTGTTGGCTTATATGCTCTTCGGAGTCTCTGACTTGCCCAAGGGATTTACACCAGGTTAACTCATCATCCCCGCTTGTTGATGCAGAGGTAAGTTTGCTACAGACTCATGCATCTGTTCGAGAGCAGTGCCTTTGAATAATAGAAATACGAAGTACCGAGTACGTAGAATGAAGACCATCAAGGTCTCTCGGATTTACTCAAAAAGTCAAGAATTTAGAATCATGCATTGTACTTTTGCACTTACAGCATATTTTGACTACAGGAATGACGTAGGGACTATAGGGAAACCTCGAGGATCTTCCGGCATAAGAATGGGGCATCCACGAGTAGTACGCTGTACAGTCCTCATAACGGCCCTTTGTCGGATGGCGAATAATCTATATTTATCGTTGATGGGCAAACATTTTTTGAGGCAAAGAGAGGTGTTAATCCCAAGTGGATGCATTACGTAGCCGGCGGCATTCTTCTAAGATGTGGATCAGCACAAACCATGGTCCCTTTTTGTATCGAGTATTATTGGGATGCAAGGAAAAAGCTACAGTTGGCAGTCCTAGAAATCCATCTCATCATTTTCCCCAAGAGTCAAGATGTACCTGAGCGGACGCTTTGGTCCAGTGAGCCCCAAACAAATAATAATGGATTCTTCTCGAGGGAGATACCTGAATCTTTAGTGAGTGTTTTAGCTTTGACTCCTCTCAACCCTTTATCTAGATGATATTAGCCATTACAGTCATGTCTTGTTTGAAGCCTTTGGCGTTCAATCAAGTTTATGACTACTACTACTACTACTACTACTACTAGGCAGGTAGTAATTCCTTAAAGGTGAAATATACTCTTATCCCTCTGGGTGACTGTACCATGGATTACTGATATAAAAAACTTAACCTGAAGAAGGGTTTCCATGGAACTTGCTTTATCACTTTTCCGTCTCGTGGGATCTTCAGACACCTCAAGTCCAAGGACCATCCAATGATACAGGGTCCGTTTTTTTTAATTCCAGATAGAGTGGATCCGCCATATAGTACTTTGTATTAACCTATAAATTAGCTGAAAGTCAATGATCGTGGATACTGAGGATGATATGACGATGCAAAGAGGCCATCCATCCTCTTCAGCTCCCTCTGTCTCCAATACTCTACGTTTTAGCGTTGTGTTTCATTTCTCCCTTTCATCGCCTGGAAATTTCACCATTGTCCTACTAGTAGTTCTCCAGGACGAGTATTGTAGTCTGTCGCCTCAAGAGGTAGGTAGTCGTTGCCACCAAGAGCAACAGGCACTAGATCTGCCTCGGACTTGCTTCTCCTGATGATGATCGAGTTGCTGTGCACAATCCACACGCATGATCCTGCCACGTGACGTCGTGGAGTGTGACTTGGGCGTCGTTTCCCACATCTTTCCTTCCTTGACGACCCATCGCCCGAAACGCCTTCCCCTCCATAAGACAAGACTGAGCAGAGTTCTGACTGCCGGCTCTTTGTCCTCCTCTCTCTTTCCCTCTTTCTTTCCCTCTTCCTCCCTCTTTCTTTTTCTTTGTTTCACTTTCAAGCTCTCCTCCTTACTATCGTTCCGCCCCCAAACCCTCCCTCACGTTGGGACTGAGCGGCCCTTCCCAGTTAACTCGGCCCTTCCCAATAATAATAGTCTCCAGTTTCCCGCCGCCCACCTCTCCCTTCTATTTTGTACACTCCCCCAAAGAGTTGGTTCCTGCCCGCTCCCTGCTCTCCCCAGACATTCCTTCCCCCCTCCCCGAAATAAAAAATAAAAAAAATAATTATTAATATTTTTTAATTTAGTAATTTTTTTTTTTTTTCAAAAAAAAAGGTCTCTAGGAACGAAAACTTCTGAGGGAGAGGGGAGCCAACATAGAAAAAAAAAGAAATAAGTACAAAAGAGGGAATCCCGGCCACAAAGAAGGAAGTTATTTTGTCATCGTTTTGCTTGATCCTATCACGGACTCAATACTCGTTTCGCATCTTGTCACGATTCCAACGATTTCCACCCATGCTTTGAGAGCGTTTGCCCTGTTCTGTTTCGTCCACCCACCGTATGTTTAATCCATCTTCTTTTCTCTTTCCCTTTCTCTCCCATGCCTGATCTCATTTGTTGCTTCAATCCTCGCACTCTCAAGCAACACCATTATCCCTACCTTACCTTCACCTGCTCCATCACTCGACCTCATTCTATATCCAACATACTCAAACGGCCCTTCTCTTCTACATTCCACTTGATTCCCTTGACTTCGATTTTATTTTGGATATTTATTTCCAACCTCTGAATGACATCATCCTTGCTCGTTCCTACTCTCCCCTCCATAGCTCTCGAACCCCACCCCACTCCTCCATCCTTACTCCCTTCACACCCCGAGTTTACCGGAACCACAGAGAAAGCGGAAGACAGAACGTTGAGAACCTGGAAAGAAAAACATTTGTTGACACTGTATCTGGAAAAAGGCAGAGCGATGATTAGCCTCAGGGTGGAACAGCACTCAGATTCCCCGAACCCCCGACAAAACCGTCTTTCCCTTGGCAACTACGATACTAGAGCCTTCGACGGCAATGCCGATAGCCAGTGAGAGCACCCTCATCAACTCCGTGACTACAACCATGACAACATTTTCCGCTCCGGTGACCGCACCTAAGCCGATACCCAACAACCAGTCTGCGCTGGCGGCTTCTTTCACCAGCTTCCTCACGGTATCTATACATCAGATTCTATTTCTCCGATCGGTATACCCGCGAGCAACGTTTCTACCCGTTCGGGCCTATAACTACCCTGTTCGACAATCCCGCCATCCTAAAGTGTGCGACTACATCAATGACGCGTCGTTTGCGGTCGGAGCGGAGATTCTGAAAGGCACAATTACTGCTGTCAGTATTATTATTTCATCTCTTCGCACCAATCAACCTCTTGAACGATATGCCTTCGACCTGTCAGGTTTCCCGCGTGTCCCTCCGGGCGAGATCAATACAACGTTTGAAGATAGAAAGGAAGAGCCTTCCAAGGCGGGAATTTCCGTGCCTGACCGGAGTTCCGCTCCCCAGACCGTCGACCTCGAAGCACAGTTTCGTGCTTGCCTTGCCAGATTAGCATCTGCATGTGCGCGACTGACCCCGCTACCCCGCGATGACGAGTTCAGTTTTACTGTCTGTATAGAGGTCAGGGAGGACGCTTTACCCCCTGCGGGTACCACGACAGAGGAACAAACCTGGATTGTCGCAGAGCCAGGCAAAGTTCATTTGAGGTCATGTACCGCCCCGTATTCGGTTTCCAAATTGAGAAATGGTGAGCCACAACAACCGCCACCAAGAGTGTCCAACGGCCGGGCCAAAACAGTTCCCGTACGACGAGTAGAAGCTGGTGAGCTTCGCTTGGAGCTATGGGTTGAAGAAGCACGACAGAAGTTTAATGAACCCTTGGATTCGGAATATCCACTATGAATCTTGTCGGCCTAGCACTGTGTTTATTTTCTGTTCATCTACTTTTTCACATACTTCGAAACATCTGCGGGGTTTGATTATCCGATTATTTTATTATTATTTTAGCGTGACCAATGATCGAACATACATGATGGATGAGGGCATTAGGAATTGTCGCCCGAGTGAGTGGCGCAAATATATTATATGGGAAGCCGACGACTTGTGGGACTCGCATGGCATTCCATAGATCTGGATCATATCTTTCCTTCCCCATCTCCTTCTTCCATTCTCTTTCACCCCATACTCCCCTCTCGCAATATTACCGTCCCTCCTCGCGTTCTTTTTTTTTTTTTTTTTTTCGTTACTACCACTTCTTTTTACCCATTACCTCACCTTCAGATCGTCTTCTCTTTCCATACCATTGGTTATTGTATTTTTCCAATCTCCTTTGTTGAACACTTGAACTACATGATTCTAGCAAATTCAAATATCTAGCAATGAGCCATCAAAGCTCTCCAGCACCATTACCTACCCTTGTTGGTGGAGATGACTGAGTCCTGTCCGTAATCGATAATATGAGCCTCTTTGTCTTTTTTTTTTCTAATTTTTTTTCCCCATTTGGCATGTTTCCACTCCTCAACGTTTATGGGTGTTTTATCCTTATTCTAATTTTACATTTGGCCTTTGATACAATGTTCTTTTCAGTTTCACTATTGAAATAGGGCCCAAAAAGGGTTTATCCATCATTCAACACTTTCTACATGATATCAAGCTGATGATAGGATGCAGGGATCCCCAAGCTACAAAGTACGAAGAATGATTAACTAACATGAAAATAGGCAATAAAAAAGATGAAACCCTGGTGTTATGCATTATATGAAAAAAAAAAGTTTTTTTGCATATTGAAGTTTTATACAAGATTATATACTACCTAGGTACCCTTTACTCCCCTCTACTACTTAAATTATTCTGGGTTTAGTGAATTAATAATACCCCTCCCTGTTTAACATGTAAATCTGTCTTTGGCTACCTCCATGGGCTCCTCTATAGATATCTTGCTTCCTGTTTCTAGCTCCGCTTTCTATACATATGGATTTGGATATGGATGTAACTCTAAAGATGACCGATGGGTTAGGTATTGTACTTGTTGACCCGAGATCTAGCATGTATTACCTATTACTCTGCACTGAGCATCTTGACAATGCACCTTTTTGTGGCGTAGTGGTAATTTTGTTTGACAGTACTCCATACTAGTCTATCTAATCATGAGTGAGATAATGGGATTCTCTAAAGTATACTAGTAGACCAGATCCAGAGTAGCTTTATCTTAGCTCCGTCGTCAGGATAGATTTTAGCTCGCTTTTATAAATTATGATCATTGATTGCTGAGGGGTAAAGAACAAGGATTATTTTGATTATAGTGCGGTATTAGGTATAGCTTATAATAGTCGAATTATTTTTTCTCCCTGCAGTTTGAAAAATACCGGGACGGAGGTAATTTGGAGTAGTCGCTTCTAAGATAAGACTTGGCAGGTTAATATGTGGATGAAGATAATATCTGTGGTAGCAGTCTGATTTTTTTTTTCTAATAAATGAAATAAAGAGTAATGTTCTTCTTGGATGTAGATCAACAGCTATAAAAAAGGTCCCGAAATCTGGCTTTGATAGTCCAACGCGATTCCAAAGAATGATTTTATTGGTCCAAAATCGGAAAGCTCGAGAGTTTTCCTAAGTGAACAAAAAGGAAAAAGGCAATTATTTGAGGGAAGCAGAGGAAAGAAATACCGACATGGCGCCGTTCGGTTGGGTATCAAGTAAAAGAGGATCGTCGTCAAGGCTATGCCCAGAGTGGCAGATATTAGATCTGCCCTCCAGGATACAAATGCTCAAATCGCATTGGTGGGTAAGGTTGTTGTGGAATCGGCGATTGGACGTAGGGGTTCATATGGGCAGGATTTGCACCGAGAAAGGGCTGTAAGGGTTGCGCGGGCGGCGTAAATAGATTTTGAGGAATAGTAGCAGCCACGAAGCCTTGAGGTTGAATGTTCTGCGGGGCCGTTGGAAAAAAAGCATTACCCTGCATAGTGACCCCATTAGTAACGCCATTGAGATTAAAAGAAAGATGAAAACCACCCCGATTATAGGACTGCGGATCCGGAAACGGTTGAGGAAATCCACCATTTCGCGGACCTGGCACATAACCGTTGACTCCCTGATGTCCTGCATATTGTGCCCGCAGTCCTTGATCGTATGGCGGCGGTGGTGTTGGGTAAAGGTGTCGTGGTTGGCCTGGCCTAGCGTCTCCCATTCTGGGGAAGACAAGGTTGTTGGGTATTGGAGGAGGCTGGGGAAGTTTTGATTTCTTTGGGCTTGCCGTGGGCAGTTGTACTCGAAGGTCTTCCTCGGTCAAACCAGGGTTCTCCGCTAGGATCTTGCTGATGGCTACTTTCTCAGCTTCCTGGACCTCCTTTTGGTATCGGTCTTCCATAGAGTAATCATCCTGCGCACAAGAGCTGGGGCCACGTCCAAAGTGCTTGTATTTTTCACGTGTTATGTCTTTCTTGCAGATATAACACATTATGCAATGGCACTTGGAGCAGGTCATTTTGTTGCACCCGAATTCCTTGATAATGTTCACGTTGCAATTGGGGCAATTGCGAATCAAGGCTTTGCTCATCGCTTCTTCAACTGTGTGTCGTTCTGAGATACCTTTCTCCTTCCGGGCCTCTTGACAAGTCAGAGGGATGTGACTCTTGTCTCTGCATAGTCGGCAGCTGACCACCTCACACTCTGGATTGCGGCAACGAAACTCTCGGTCTTCCTCCACGGGTGGGCATACTGCCTTGAACGAACAAAAGGGGCAATCTTCAAGGCCATCTAGACGAGCATTCTGAATTTCGTCCATCTGCTGCAAGGAGTCAAGCTTGTCCATTAGGATTGGGCCTAATGCTTCTCGGAGCTGCTGATGGGGAAATCTGGCTTCGCACCCGCTCACGTCGAAGCATTGCAGCTTGTATCTCATAAGTCCTAGTTGAGTTTCGGCGGATTTACGAATGCAGGTGTAACAGAAGAAGTGCACGTCGGTTCCTTCACAAGGTATTGACCTATTTAACGGGACATCAAGGTAGCAACACTGACATTCCATCATGTTACCCGTTCGCATGTGCTCGTCCTCATTACGCTTTTCTGCTTCCTCTTGTTCTTTCTGTTTACGGCGGGTTGCTTTTGATGGATTAATAGGAGTCCGGCAGTGTCTAACATGTTTAATTTAGTAAATTTACTTACCGATTTCCTTTTCACATTTTCTTTTCGCAGCCTTCAACTCTCGCTCTAAATCACCCATGAACGAAAAAGCTGAGTTATTTTTGGAAGCAAGATTTGGTTCAGCAGAGGTTCGCTTGCTCTTTAGTTCTTCAAAGCGTCTTTTTGTGCCCCGGGGAAGATTAATTTGGGCGAATATTGCTAGGTAGGCCTTGTAAAGTCGTTTGGTGGCGCAAATGACCTCGCGAATATACTGTATGGGGACAGTGGGAAATTCTTTCCCCAAAACTTGCACGCTGTAGAGATTAATTAGCCCGTCATCACAGTGTCGGGCATGAGGTAGACTCACGCTAAATGAGTGTAGGAAAGTGAATTCCCCTGGTAAGGCGTGTCCGGCGTCCATCCGCTATCATCAACATCGTCTGCCTTTCTTTTCAACCTGTCCTGTTTTGGATATGAAGGATTCTCAAGAATATCTTCAACAATCAGATCTTTTGTCACAAAATCAAGCTGTCCTTGGCCGCCTTGTAAGCCCTCTGTCCTGCGATGACTGATGAGCTCCTCCACGTAGCTGTGGCTGATATCTGGAAAAATTTCAATAATCTGGGACAGTAGTGATTTATTCTTTTCTGGGGGCGGAGTCGTAAGGTCATACGACGTTGACGCTGGCTGGGGGGGTATGTGAGGAGGGGTTGCTGCAAACACATCGGATTGGGATGTGTGTTTTGTAGTATGATCGTTGGGAGATAGAAGTCTGCGTTTCTTGGTGGGCCTGCTTGCCATCTTCACCTGATTGGAGAGATAACTCAAGCCTTCGAGCTGGTTATCAAAACCCCAGGCAAAATTTCCTCCAATACCACCAACGAGCAACTCCTCATCGATATCTATAGTGCCATTGTTGTGATCTAGGTTTCCTAGTTCGGTATGCATTGATGATACGTCTGGTGAGTAGAAGCGAGGGGTATCCATCGAGATCGAAGAGCTTGAAGAGGGTATTTACTTTCCTGGATGGAAAGCCTTAGAAGCGGTTCACCAGGTCAAAGAAAAAGGAAAGTGAGAATAGTTTGAGAGATCTGGAAGAAGGAAGTAACAGGATTATGTAAAAGGGGCGCTAAAGAGCCAAAGACCCCTATAAATTGCAAAGGAGGAGAAGTAGGAACACATGCCCAAGTTCAATCTTAGATGTCAAGTGCTCTTTGGGAATTATGATTTGGCTATACAGAGGAAAGAGTTATCACAATATCAATCCAACCACAGAGAGTGTAAACAGCCTCATGAGGTTGAATTGTGATGCTTAAGGGGATCTCTAGCACTTCATGTTAACAAACAAACAGAACACCAATCAGGTTTCGGTTTGGCTTCACATGAAGGTAGCCAGAAACCCGCGGGTTGATATAGGGAAGGATTACTAGAACTCTCCAGGGAATATCTAGTTTGTTGATCTCTGATGGGCCACGGAGGAGGGAAAATAAAAATGGCGTTGAGAAGTTGTGGATCAAGCCGCACAAGTGGGTCAAGATGACCGGCCGGAGTGGGGCTGAATTTTGGTCCTGAACAAGTCTGTCTGTCAAAGTGAGTCTTAGAGAGTCAAGTCCGCGGATTCGTCCTCCGAGAAAGGGGAAAATGATCAAGGTTAGCACCGAGATAAGACATGGAGGGGTTGTTTCCCGCTCATATGGGTTCCAGGTGCCCAGCCGGCATTCCATTCCACGTGAGAGAACTGATCTGCTGATTTTCGCCTAAGACAAGCCGCTAAACAAAGAATTCACCATCGTGTAGTTGGAGCGTCCAATCACTGTTATTAGCGCCTGGAGCTTGACGTCACATGCAGGGCTGTAAGTTTGTGTATTGGATGTGTCAATAGAGAAAATAATAAGACAGAATAAGCCTTGGAGATAAGAGAAGGCACTCAATTACAGTTTGAGATAGAAGGTCAAGGTAAACAATGCTTTCTATGTGTTCAGAGAGCTCAGTTGGAAATGGGTCAAGACGCCACTATCGGGGTTGACAATCCTGACATCGGGCTGGGCTGATCGGGGATACTACATAACTGTACTTAAGTATTAATGTTATCTTACCTAGGTACTCATTGCTACTATAACCAGGCTACTCTTGGTGGCTTCGTGAGTGGTGGATGTATTCTGAAACTATTCATGTAGAACGAACTTGGGAAAGCCAAGACCTCTCCAATGCTGGTTCGAGACTTTTTTTGATAGCACACATGCACTTTATTTGCCCTTTTCGTCTTCTGACATATCATGGAAAATCTTCTCCACAGCTTCCAGTTTATATCATGAATGCCCCCCATCTCCATGATCATAGATATACTATCCCTTGATTACGGTCACAGTACAATAAATGATACTGTAAGTACCAGATGGTATGCATCTCAATCAGAATTAAGAGGAGAATATGGATGTATTTACCGCAAATTACACAATTACAGGACGACTTGGCCCAATACTGCATGGCGGGTACAGTTTCCGTACGTCATTGACGTCATGCGAGTACGGCATTGGCCGAGAGAAGCAGGCACACGCTCACATGGTGACGCTTGCCATCGCTTGCCGTCGGGTGTGACAAATGGAAACCGCCTTTACACTACAGTCTACGACCAGAATATCTTATCTTATATCTGGCCCCTTGCAATCTTCCTCCACAATAATCATTGCGTTGCTTAGATGTGTCCAGCTGTGTCTGCAATCCTACAGTGCATTGACTATCCCCTCTGCCCAGAAGGCTCTAAAAACCTGCGAGTCCCAACCCAAGTCCAGAGCTCTCCAGATCTTATTCTCCTTGACTCGTACTTAATCAATTGGACTTCCAGGTATTAAATATCCATCATTGCTACCCACTCTGCGAGATATTGGATTAGAAATAGACTTTGGTTACCATCATCATGATTGCTGTTAACCTGGACAACTATGCTGCTCTGCCAACGGGCGACTCGCCTGACTTGGTGCTGGTTCCCGCCACGCCCCAGGAACGCATTGAATCCATCAAACTGAATAGCACGGAATGGAAAGGTCCCCTGGACACTGAAACGTACATCACGCGAGAGAATACACTGGCCCAGCAGCGGCTGACCAAGAATGGTTTGACCTGCTGGATCCTCGTGGACCGTCGGGAACCGGAGAATCAGAGAACCATCCTGAGTTCCTGCGAGACTTACAAGAAAAAAGCCATGTTGGCACACAATGGCGCCGTGGAGGATGTTTCGACCAATGGCGTTGGAAGTGTCTATTGCCGCCCTGAGTTCCGAGGAAAGGGCTATGCGAAGAGAATGATCCAGGAACTGAGCTTGAAGATTGACGATTGGCAAATGGAAAGCGAAACGAGGAACAGATCACTCTTTAGTATCCTGTTTTCTGACATTGGAAAAAATTTCTATGCTCAATTTGGCTGGAAACCTCATCCATCTTCACACTTTGCTCTTCCACCAATGTCAAAAGACATGTATGCCTCCAAGGCCTCCGATCTGCCAGAAGCTAGAGTTCTACTCGCGGATGACGTTCGGCTATCCATGTGTAGTGATCAAGTCCTTCAGAAAGAGCGGGAGGTTCTGCGAGTGGCGTCTCAGAATTCTCCTTGTCCCAAGGTAGCCATAGCTCCCGACTTTGACCACTTCGTCTGGCACTGGGCGAGAGAGGAGTTCTATGCGCGGAATCTTTATTCAGAACAGGGTACTCCCGAGATAAAAGGAGCCGGAGACGACCAAGCAGGGGTATATTGCGCTTGGAATAGAAATTTCGGTGCAACCCCCGAGGAAAATACTCTTTATATACTTCGATGGGTATACGACGAACCAAGCTCACAAGAAGAAGTAGAGAGAACAGCTAGAGCAATGGCGGCCATCTTGCGGCGTTCTCAGTTGGAAGCACATAAGTGGAATATGGCGAATGTCACGTTTTGGAACCCGACACCGCTCTTGGAGAAGGCCGTGGCCATCCTCACCCCTTCCGCCGAGATAGTTCACCGCGAGAAGAGCAGTATCGCCTCCTTGAGATGGACTGGGGCCGAGAAAGGTCTAGGAGAAAACGTGGAATGGTTCTGGAATGAAAAGTATGCCTGGTGCTGAAAGGCGCAAACGAATTGCATGGTTTGGTGGGTCATTAGGAATGGGATAGAAGCTTCAAAACCATGGGAGTTATCCAGAGAGAATGCCTGAGCGACTTATCGTTTCTGTCTTTTTCGGTTTTTGAATAACTCGTGCCAGTTTCTTGACTTCTTGGCTGCGGTTGCGGAGCTAGCATCGGCTGGAAGATTCTTCTGCACTTTTTTGCGATCAGCATCGGTGGCGAAGCATATAGTCTTTGGTTCTGGGTGCATGTAAACGGTTTCCTATATCTGGGGTCAGAATCTATGCAAACTAGTCGACATAGGAGGAATGTATTTATTGTCGATCGTGTGCTTTCGATGTTGTAGGATAGGATGCTTCCACTTACATTGAGTTTAGATACTGAGACATCTTCTCTCCAAGGTTCTGGAAGATGGTCTTTCCAGCCATCGATGAACACGCCTTGGTCTATGGCAGAGCTCGCAGTCGGAGCGACGGCTTCGAGATATGTCTCTCCAACCCATCGCACGCAGCTGGCCTGGTCAATACTTGCCCCTATAGTAACCGAATCATTGTTAGCCTATCCTTAGTCCCTCTTTCCCCCAGTTTCAGGGCCTGACACTCACATTTCATCTCCAACTCGAAAAAGACATCGACAGAGCTGTCATCATTCTCACAAACTCTCCGTACAACTGCCTCGAACAGCGGTCGCGGAAACGGAGCCTCAAGCTCATAATCAAGAACTGACTTCCACAAATCCTTCACAAGGAATTGTTTCCCAAGGTCAATCCCCTGGAGCACCGCCCCTTCCGCTAATCTCTTCCACACCTCCAGCTTCATCCCAGCCGACGGCCTCCAACAGACCGACCTTGGATCATCCTCACCACCACGCTGCAACAGCACAAACGCACAAGATTCAATCCACACACGCCCACACTGCGCCACCGAAACCGGAACATCAGCAAAGACATTTTTGATAATTTTCCTCTTCATCTCCGCAATACCCTCCCCCTCCTCCTCATCCTTCCACTCCCCCCTCTCATTCCTCTCAGAACCATACCCTCCCAAAAGCCCCCTCAATAAAGAAACAGCCGAGAACCCCTCCGCCGGCACATGTAATTCAAGCGTCGACCCACACTTCGCAATCGACGTCATCGTGTCCACGAGATCAAGCCCGTCCCGGTCCCCTCCACCCACAATATCCAGATCCATCCCTCCCTGTTGTTTTGCCCCGCCATCACTCGGCCGGACGATATGCAGTGAATTGGACGACTGGACTTGCTGGATTCGGTAGGTCTGTGTCGGTGTGCAGAGGTTGACGTAGTCCGACGTGGATGTGGATGCTTCTCCCACTTGGGATTGGGGGGTAGGGGAGGATTTTAGCTCGAGGCTGTATAGTAAGTAAATAGACAATTAAGTCAATCTTCAGCGGTGTTTGAGGAGGGGGGAGGTTGGGAATTGGAGAACACATACGTTGGGGGGTTCTCTGAGGAAAGGAGCTCTGCGAGGTCTGGTGGGAGCTCGAGTAATCGGAAGTTTTGCTGGGGTGTTGTATGGGTGAAGAGGATGCTGGGGGTGGATTGGGTGGACATATTTTGCTTTTCCCTGTTTTCTCTTAGCCTGACTTTTTGCTTCACTGGTCAATTGCGTGGAGGTTATCAATCTTCGCCATCAAGTGGGTTTGAAACTTTGGATGGATGGTGTTGGTTCTGGTTGACGCGCCGCGCGTGTGGGTGTGGGGCACTTAAATTGGATGCACGGACCACTGCTTAATGACCGATATGAGAGTTAATGAAGAATGATTTGACATTATTATTCAAAACTACTTGCTAGGGAGATATTCAGTGGGTTGTGTTCAGCTTTCTAGGGGCCTAGTTGTCGAATGCCATGATGAAGCCGTATGAGCACATTTATAGCCAGGTCGTGGACCAGCCCTCGATATTACTAGATAGTTATTTCAGATTTGGTCAGGCTACTTTTTTCCACTAGGATACATACTACAAAAATGGTGTTTTAAGTTCAGATGCTATTCTATATCAATAATACATAAGCGGAACAAAGTCCCCATGAGCGACATCAGACAAAACCATCAAAACTTATTGGATGTGGTACAAGTAAATCAAGCGAATGGAGAAGGATAAGCAAGATCCCAACGAACACCAGATACGGATACAGGAAGCTACAGCTGGGATCAGCGTGCCTCAAGGCAGAGAAGAATGGAAGATAGGCCCAGTGGCCAGCACGGGGTTGGAGGTTAAAGGGAGAGACCAAGCTCTCAGAGAGGTCAAGAAGGGTGTTCCTTTGAGCTTGATTTTTAGACCACTTCGCTGTCTCGCTGTTGCTTTGCCTTTTGCGCAGGCTGAGGATTTTGTTCAGGTACATCATCAATGATGCCCTTTTCTTTCACCGGTTGGGCAACCGGAGCAGCATAGTCTTTCCCGGGTTGAGGATATTGTTCAGGTGCGTCATCAATGCTGCCCTTTTCTTTCGCTGGTTTCTTCTTCTCATTTTTGAGATCCGGCGTCGAGGACACTTCTTGTTCCTCGGCCTTTTCTTCCTTGATCGAGTCGCGGACGAATGCATTGTCGATTTCAGACTCTATCTTTGTATCCTTGGCATCCTGAAACAAGTCCTTAACACGCTCTGTCCGCTCAGATTGTTCCTTTTCTTCTTGCTCGCGTGCTTTCCGTTCTTGTTCCATCTCTTCCATGTGGCGAAGGTCATCCACACTCGGTTCGTAAAGATGCCAGATCGTGTAATGAGGAAGCCCAATGACAGAGAATCCCATCCGTTTAGCCATCTATTAAATATTAACATCGCAAAACATATACTAGGGGAAGACAAAAGTTGGTCGTACCTTGCCAAACGCCTCAGTCTCGGCATGTTTCTCGAAACTGAAAGCCGGGAAATGAACTCCGGACCGGAAGACCTTCGCTTTTGCGAGAATGCTGACACCTCCTACACCGTCGAGTTCCATCTCCATATCGGGATCTCCATACGGGTCGCGGAGGTAGGCTAGGTGAGGCCGCCATGTGGCATACTCGGCGTAACCTTCCACAATAACAGCATCCTCATCCAACGTATCGGCCAGTGCTAGAGCCGTTTCTGACTCCTGCCAGGAGTTCAAATCGTACGGTTGCTCTCCACCAAGCCAGTCCGGGAGTGGTCGCCAAACATCTGGTAGGGTTTCTGTTAGGAGGGCCAGACAATATTCTGCAAGCGGATTGACATACTAGGAACAATGACGTCTCTATCGTGTCTCATGAGATCTTCAAGGATGGTGGATGGGGCGGTCAAAACGTCAGCGTCTCGCCAATACACCCAGCTGTGTGTAGGTCGAAGTGTGGCGCTCAGTAGCCAGTTTCTAGCCTGGGCCATCAACTTCCTTCGTCCCGCTTGAGCAGCAAAACCATGTCGACTCTCCACGTCTTGTGTGACTTTTTGTCCAAAGTCTTTTTGGATCACTGAAATCTCGCCAAATGCCATATCTGGGGTGGGATCATTCTGCAGCTCGTCTAACATTCGGGAAAGCAACTCCATTGTATCGTCTTTCGAATCCGAAACTAAAAACGCTAGGTCTATTAGGTGGTGGGGGTATGTGAGGTTCCGAAGATGCGAAAAGAACATGGGGAGATGAGAAGCGGCATCCCTCAGAGGAGTGCACATAAGCACGCGCTCCTCATGCTCCCAACCACTCTCCGTCCCTTGTACTTTGGATAAATCATAGTATCGGACGGTTTGTATGTTTAGACCATCTGAAGAGGAATAGAGTCCGAGAGATAAAACTGGGAGTATTGAGGCTCTCCAGGAGGGAAGGATGAGGATGAGGAGGAAGAGGGAGACACCGCCGACGATGCATAACCGTTGGAAGAGTTGTTTTCGTCGTCGCAAAGCAGTTTGTGAGCGTGGTTGGAAGCTATAAAACTTCCTAGTTAGTCTGGCACTCCAGAGCAAGCTCCTCTCTCCAAGCAAAAGGTATCCCGATCACTTACCGGTGAGGGGAGATGGAAAATGTGCTCCCCTGCCCTCGAGGGTAGGCAGTGTACCCATTCACGAGGGCGTGATGCCTATTCATCTTTGCGGAGAATAGAGCATGTGTAGGCAATCAACCCAGCCCCTAAAACACAAGAAGAAACACCTGCTGAGGTTCCTGACCGCACAGCTTGAAATACGTTGTTGTGTCCTCCGGATTCTCAGCGGAATGTCAGAATGTCAGATCGGGAGGGAGGCGGGAGAGGAAGAAAAAGGTAAATCGGGAACAGATTCACGAATGAATGAGGTTGGGATAATTAGAGACCACAGGTCCCACGGGTTAGGTAATTACTATTAAATGAAGAGAATTCCATGTAGTATCGTACAATTGCGTCGGTTTCACATCAACCAAAGTGATGTCCAGGTCGGCCGGAGTGCCAAGTGTTGTTCCCTCTGCGATCCGCCTTTTTGCGCCCTCCAAATGCGGCAGTGAACCGCATCCCGTTTGCAGCCATGTAACCTCTTCCCACTTCGCCTCCTGATTCCCAGTGATTGTTGCCTTTTTCCTTTGGACTGACTCGAGTGATCGTCTATTCGTCTATGTACAGGATGATATTATAATAAATGTCTATGTATCCCTGGTTAAGCCAGGCAAGCTAAGGAAAACGAAAAGCGAGAAAAGAGCGAGCAAACGAGGCTGATGGTCCCCGAGCTCCCGAGGAATGCAAGGTTAAAAAAAGTAACAATTCTAGACCAAGAAGCAAGGGGCATAAAAAGAAAACGATATACAGTATCTATCAACCGCGATAATCGCGTCACATTCTCTGGTCAATGCGCACTCAGTGAGTCAATCGCGAGATCCGTGATTCAGGCGATCCCATGCCCTTAACTCCAATTTCAACCTGGCGCATCACTTTCTTAAGCAGTGCATCCATCTGTGGGGGGCCTCGTAGCACCGGAATGACGGATCCGGCCTCATACTTGCTGTTCAAGATATAATATCGCTCCCTGCCCCAGTTCTCCACTGTATCTTTCTGGAATGCAACTTTCGCTATCACCTTGGCTGGAACACTCGCTTTGTTGATAGCGCTCTTAGAAAACATTCGCAAGAACGGCCGGAGTCCAGACCGTGCATGACGGGCCATCCTCACTGACAAAGGGGCCGCAGCTGCCAAATACCTATCTCCCGTCATTCCTCCAGGATCTAGGGTGTATATATTGAGTGAAATGTTTCCGGTCTTGAACGAACATAATGTCAGTTCCTGAAAAGCAAGATGGAGGCGCAGGGCACTCACCAGGACCAAACTCCGCCGCAAGGCATACATGGCCGCACTCATCAATAATTTACTACTTCCAAAGCGAGCACTCGCTTCTTTCGCACTCAGAGGTGTTCCCGGGCGTGGGCCCGTATTGGGATCCTGGTTGTCAAAGTAATCCAGGGTGCCCTTTGACATGGAAGAGCACCCGATGTTGATGACCCTTGCACCGCCATTCGGGGTGCCATCTCCCGCTCGGAAAGCCTCCAGCAAGCTGACCGTCAGCAGGAATGGGGCGACACAGTTTGTCTGGTAGACAGGATCGTGCCCATCTCGTGTCACTTGATCGGTGACATATGACGATATCGCGGCGGAGTTGATCAACAAGGTTACTGGGGGAATTTCCCTGCTTTGAACCCTCTCGACAGTATTCTCCGCAAAGCTGACAACCGAGTTGAAGCTAGCCAGGTCTACCCTGGCTACCTCGAGGGACCTGGGTCCGATGAGGCGGATCTTCTCTCTTAAAACCCTGACACTCTCGGATCTGATATCTCGCGCCAAAAGCAGTAGGTGAACAAAAGGCTGTGTCTTCGCAATGGAAATCGCTATTTCCGACCCGAGTGACCCATTTGCCCCCGTTATAATGGCGGTGCCGATGAGCGGAGTCCCCATGAAAGCTAGCGGTTGATTAGATATTTCAGAATTATTTGAAGATGAAAGTGAAGCAAAGGAAATTGATGGCAACGTAGACACTAAACGAACATTTAAACGACTGTGGTATGTATGCCTTGGCCAAAGACTGCAGAAATTAAATCCGGAACAACATGAAAAAAATACAATAATGACTGGCGAAACGAAGGAGTTTTATAAGAGTCTTCGCAAAACGACAGGATAGTTGGTCGATTAAGACATTTTTCTCATTACTAGCATGTCAATATAAATTCTGAACCGGAGAGTGTATTTAATGCAGTCAACGCACAAGAAAAAAAAAGAAGGGAAGAAGAAGGGAAGAAGAAGATCTGCACCGGAATCGCCAGCGATGGAGTCGATCTCTGCACCAAGATACGCCGGAGAAGTTTAGAGGCTGAGATTGAATCGCTTTGAAACTTAAAGTGGGGGGTGGTTTAGGACTGAAGATCCACTTGAAGAAGGAAATTGAAAAGACTAGGGAAAAAAGGGAACCTTGAAGTATAGACAAGTTGGGGAGAATGAGATGGGAGGTCGGCAAGGCCCACCAAGGGACCACCAGTCGGGGGGGTAGTGGGAATATCAAAAAGTTAGTAATGAAAAAGGCCAGATGATGCAACGCGGTTCGTGAAGCAGAAACCAACAGAAATAGGAGATGCATAAAAACCATCTGCCAGCAAGTGAGGGGATATTCGCTTTTGTATACCTAAAATTAACCCATGCAAGACATGGACGTGGATGCATCACAACCTGTCATCGTCGCACTGCTAAACAGTGGTATTGTAGTAAGGAGGCCCTCCCTATATATTAATTATTGATCAACTCCTTTCCTGTGACCAACTGTTTTTTTCTTTTTTCGGCTGCTGGATAATTTTTGGTGGGGAGTTGGTTCCGAAGACTTCCTACCTATACAAATGCTGCCTATTAGATTAGTCTACAAGCGAAATCAAAGGCAGATGAACTAATAATGCACCCCACCAAGCCAAAGGACGCCCCAAGAACTGGCCCAAGAATATCATTGGAACCAGCGCCCAAAAAGCAAAAACAATATACACAAACAATGCTGCATAAAACATGGGTGGGGGATGTTATTAATATCTTCCCGCCCATGTCAAGGGTGCAATAACCGCCCAAATCGAAGAACATTAATGCACGCCGAGTAGAAAGTTGGGAAATGATAATAATGGAAAGCAGCCATGTTCCAAACTTCCGGACCTCATATGCAGCCACCAAGTTGGGGGTGGATGTGGCTATAATTATCTATTACTGACCCTTGAATGAGTACCGATTGGGCAGAGACTGCGATTGTCCGTCTTGGGAACCCAATTGTCTGTTCCATGCCCTGTCGTATTATTTATTTGGCTCGCTCTGTCAGATGATTCAAATGCTGGGAGATTTCCGTGTCCAATTATAACGCTTACCATTCACTCGGCTAAATATCCGATCTGTCATGAGGAGAACCTTGAACCCTTGTAAGTATACCTAAGTAGGTACTAGGTACCTAGTACCTAGTATGACCGAGTAAAAGTAAGCCAACCACCGGCACTCGTCCATGGGTACCAAAAGGATGCTCTCCCTCTAGTTATTCTCCGAATCCAATACGAGAGTTTCGAGTCGGACAATATCTCCCAGAGGCAGCGCCCTATTCCGATAGATTGGAAGAGATGTAGCTACCCTGTTCGAGTTGTAGCTGCAGTACTCGTCAGCCCGCAGCTTAGACGATATCCAAATCTTCCGGTACCCTTCTGTCTCATATTCACACGTGTCTATGCCTGACCGTGCTGCATTTGAGTCTAAAAGGGAACGCCCACAACAGAACTTCGGGCAGCCCGAATGCTGACAGGGCATATTCCGTGGTGGTACAACCAAGGGAGATTTTAAAGGAGGGCACCTCAGATGCGAGCAAAATGAATACTCGATGTGAAGTTGAAAAAGGAACTGGAACAATGATGGTGGGATTTGAAATTCAAGTTGCATGATTGTCATGGCTTAGGATATATGACTTGGTCTGGTTCGAGGACCATGTTCATACATGCTGGTTGTGTTACAATTGCTTGCATTCGATATTGGCCTTTGGTTCCCGCCTAAGGTAGGAAAGAAGGGTGGTGTGAACCTTGGTTTGGTATATATATTCCTGGTATATCATTATCGTGTCTCAATATCAATTAGAATCTTGAAATGCCCATTGCGCTCGTTGACCAAGGCTTTCAATCCCTTGTCCTCCACCTTTTCCATCCTGATCTTGCTGGTGACCATAGGTCCGGGGTCAAGTTTGTCTGTAAACAAAAGATCAGATAGAATCGGTCACTGAGATACTTTCTCAAGTAAATAAGACGAGTACAAGTATAAGCTAGCAAACTCACTCAACCAAATAGCCCCAATAGCAGCCTCGAAATCCCCATCCTCACAATTCGCCGCACCAATAACATGTTTCTCATACGTAATCACGTCAAATGCATCAATCATCAGTTTCTGTTCCCACAGCGAGACAACCGCCATCATCCATCGCACCCGAATACCCTTCAAAGCAGTATCAAATCCACCCTGTACACCCAAGCACTCGAAGCTGATATATGCTCCGCTTAGCGAGAGCACCCGGGCCACGACATCATCTGTGAGTGGATCAAACACATGAGTGGCGTCCAGGGTTTTGGCATACTCTCTTTGCTGAGTGGAAACCTCAGCGACGATAATCGATGCCACCCCACGGTCTTTCAGAACCAGAACCACTGCGAGGCCGATGGGGCCACCTCATACCACGAGAGCCGTACGAGTGGTTCCAACAGGACTCTCTGGCTCACGTCTTGCTAGACTAGAATGAAAGAGGTGGAATTGGGGTTCCCGCAATGCACGCCTCTGTGGGTATGAGGAGTTTTTTGTGGTTGATGGGGTTTTGATGTTGGAAACTTAATAAGAAGAAGAATTCAGTTGTCTGATAAAGTGGATGGTGGACTGGTGAAAAAGGGATTTTCTATATTGCAAAGTTGCGTGTGGGTTGTATTTGGTTTTTGAAGCACGAAGTACTACTAGTACTTAGTAGTAGTAGTAGTAGTAGTAGTAGTAGTAGTAGTAGTAGTAGTAGTAGTAGTAGTAGTAGTAGTAGTAGTAGTAGTAGTAGTAGTAGTAGTAGTAGTAGTAGTAGTAGTAGTAGTAGTAGTAGT